>MU223312.1:1484857-1502480 GCA_018584345.1 Thuja plicata | reverse complement strand
ATTGCAGTCCAGGAGAAGACATCTCTTTGAGGCATTCTGTCAAACAGTTCACGTGCCCTGTCTATACTTCCACATTTTGCGTACATGTCTACCAAGGCACTTGCAACTATAACATCTGACAAAATTTCTTTATCCTTGATGCTTTGATGGATATCTATACCCTGTTCCAAAGCTCCCATTTTGGCACAGGCTGGGAATACGCTGGCAAATGTGAACTTATCGGGTTGGAGACCTGTTTGTTGCATTTGGTGAAACAGTGTAACTGCCTCGTAAGGACACCCATGTCTTCTGTACGCTGTAATAATCGTATTCCATGACAAGTTGTCTCGTTCTTTCATACGATTAAACACTTTACGGGCATCCACCAAACTTCCGCACTTGACATACATGTAAATCAGCCTATTATGAAAAGCTGTGCGTGTAGCAAAGGCAAATCGCGTGTGAGCAATGAAAGAGTGGATTGTTTTTCCTGTGAAAGCGCGTTTTTGAGAATACATATGTCCAATGTTTGACATATGTCTTCAGGGAGGTAAGCAAAATGAGTAAAGGATGGCAATTGCATTTTATTATTGGAATTTGAGTGCGGAAAACTTGCAGTGCTAGTCGATCTTCGTCTAGCACCGTGCCATTTTAGCTTACAGATTTTTTATACCCTATCAAAAACAAATTTGGAGTGAAAGAAAACTTTCAAAGGTAGTCTGTCGAGGAGTGCCAGCTTTCAAAACAAAACATTGACAATTGAAAACACCCAGCAGACATACGGCATTAACTATGGAAGAAAAGTTTGCCAAATTCTTAGGGGCATATAAGAATTTGGTAGTGAGGTGCTAAATATTAATCATTGCAAGGCCATGGAAAAACAAAGATACTGAAAGTTGACATACCAAGAAAGAAGAAAAGTTGTAATTGATCAACGAAGACCTTTATACGTAAGGAAAGTGGTTGACACAACCAAAACCAAATAAATAAAAATAATACTACCCAACATCAAAATGTTATACAAACGCTTGAGACCTCATTCTCTATTGGTGAACAAGGGCCCTAGTTACATAACTAGAGTCAAGAAGATAAAAGACTTGAAGACATATAAGAGGGAAGGGGAATAGAAATTGTTCAAAGCGAGAGACCCTTTGAAATCCCTCCCTTTATCTATGAACTAAAAATAAATTAAGGCATTGTTGAGAATTTAAAAGATGTAAAAGTAGATAAGTAGATTAAATCATGGTTGTATTTATATTTTAAAAGATTTTGGATTTTAGGTTTGAGGAACATTGCTTATATAGAACATAATTAACCAAGAGAAAATTATTTTATCTTCTTGCTACATTAATCCAATCATATAAATATTGGCTAACTAAAATTAATTAGTTCAAATGAATAATAATTGAGCAATTAATTGCATCCAAAACTTACTTGTCATTAAGATTAAAAGTTTAGACTATTTAATTTCTTCCACCATTCAAATTGCAAAGCATTTTCAATGTAGTGGCATTGGAAAAATTGCTTAGCTAAAGGCAAAGATCTTACTATAGTAAAAAGGAAATTAAAGGGTCATTTGTTGTTTAATTTTACGGTAATTAAATAAATACAACCACATAAAACTCAATTAACGTGGATTAAAGTAGATGGACAAAATAGTACAAATTGTCACCAAATCAAATAATTATTGAAAGAAATATAATTACCTCTATGACTAAAGATTTAGTGTCATGGGATGAAGATGATGGAATCATTGTGCCCAACTTCATAATTGCCCTTGATAGTTGAATATATGTTTTCATCATTGTGAGGTGAGTGTGGTTCAAGACATATAATTATGGTGTGAATTATGTTTTGAAATAAATGTAGAAGGAATAATAAATAAATAAAGAGAAATGAAATGTCTACCATAGTTATAATTGAATATGGTGTTATATTGCTTTAGTTGTTAAGATAGTTCCTTATCAGTGTATATATATAGTTTTGGGAAATAACCATACTAATATTGTTAATGTAGTTGTCGTAGACACCTTGCTAATAATATATAAATAAGTAGCAATATAAACTTAGCATTTATTACCACACCTTTAAAAAAAATTGATTAGAAGATCTTGTTCTCTTGTTCTATAAATCTTGATGCATATAGTGTTTTTATAATGTATGATTGGTACAATCAACATTATCATTGCACTTATTGAACTCATTGTCAAGATTGATGTTATCTAAGATGTTTTTTATTTTATGATTGTTTATTTCTTTTTGTTTTCGGTCAATAAAGTTGTTTATTTTATTTATTACAAATGTAAGTTTGAGATTCAGAATTTTTGAAAAGGAAATATCACCCAGTCCATATAATAGATACATGGCTACCATATAACATCATCTCCAAAGAGACAACCCCTGCCCCAATCTAAGCACAAGACTATACAGATATTTGACATATTACTAAGTCATACATACATAGTATCTACTTATAGAAAACCATTTTCAACAATGGTATACAGTTCGTCCCACAAACTCCAAAATTTGACAAAATTACAAAATTCGACAAAACTAAACAAAGTGCTCATATCAAAACCTAGCCCCTTGAAGCGTTGCAAAACAAGGAATCACTGGTTGAGTCCTGCCCTACCTCGGCACCTCCCTCCACATCCACGATCACGAGCACCTTGTCCCCTTCTGCTTGTCGATGGTGGTCTCTCTCTCCAGTAATCCACAACTTTAAATTTGTGTTTACTTTTGTCTACCTGCAACATCTCAGTCATGTACATAGTCGACAATGAAACCCCAGTATTTTTTTTTGGCTTCACTCCTCAATTCCATGTCATCCAATGCTTGCCAAAGAAGGACAAGGTGGACATGACGTGGGTACGCTGGAAGACCCACCCAATCACCCTTGGCTGCAACAAAACCTTTTCCAGCTCTGCCAACTCCAGAGTAGCAGCGAGTCCCACATGCCATTCATCCTTCACACATCTCTCCATAATTCTCTACACCTCCTCATGATTGCCAAACTCTAAACCCCAAGTGAAAAACAAAGATGAAATGTCTATGGTCGTCCGATATTTGAATTTTGACACAATGAAATCAACACTTAGAAGAGCACGAACCAGAATGAGAAAAAAAGGGTCAGTCATTGTGAAGACATTCTTCAAATGCTCCTCTGAGATCTTCCCCCAGAAAGACATTTGTTTCTTGCTAGCCTTCAAGTTGAAGTTCACCTCCATATCTGCTCCCAATTTACCAACCTTTGCTAAAATTTACCACCCAAAACACCAAATGACTATCTCAAAATGCCATCAAAAAACATCTATCGAGCACTTCAAAAGGCCATAATCATAAATGCCTTGTCATCTCAAACACCAGAGATGCATTGACTTGTGTGTGAAGCAAGTGTCAAATACGCCACCGTACACAAAGCATCATTTCAAATATATAGTGGTTTTAGAAAAACCCGAGCCAAATTGGAGCCAAACTTGTCTATGAAAGTCATTGCCATCTTTGATAAAGAGTCCGCCCAACTATTGCCCTCCCAAAATATGTGGAATATTTTGAAATATTTGAACCTTCATAGTTTCCTCTAGATGATGTGGATAATTTTGTCAAGTCGCCACACATGTGCCTAGCCATTTGTAATTCCATTTACAATAATTTGGGAGTCCCCTTCCAAGTGTAATTGCTCCACTCTAATATTACACGCTAGATCAATAGCCAAAAGTATAGATTGGACCTCAACATCATTATTGGTTCCATCAGCTAGTTTCTCTATTTCAATGGCAAGGATGTTACCCTCTGAATAGTGAGCCACACAACCTGTTCCTGAAGGGCCTAAATTACCCTTTAACGCCCCATCAAAATTTACCTTAACCCATTCAACATCCAACTTTATCTACTTCACTTCACTCCTACTACAAGAGATGGGATTATGATGTAGGGGCATCTAGGGTTCGAGGAGGACATGCATCATTTAGGAGTTATTTCCTTTTGGTCTGATGAAGTTCCTTGTTTTGGGCATTTTTCTGAGATTTCGTGTGAGGTCGATTTGTGGAGATCTTTAGCATGTGCAATGAAAAGGGTTTGTTCCTTGATGTTCATGGAGGCTATGCCTATGATCAAACCTCTTCAGGTGTTGTGGTTTGTGAGTTCTGGCATTTTCTTCACCAACTGGTTGTGTTCATCATGTCACCGGTTCAGTTGTGTTAACCGGTTAATTGTTCAGGATTGTGGTAGGGTTTCCGATCGATGGAATTGAAAGGCATGGGTCTCGAGGTGTACCTACATGTGTGGATGACTTGGTGATTAGAGCGCACCTGGTGAAATAATTAAATGCGTTATTTATTGGGGATTTAGGCCGACTTGGTCTAATAGGTTTTCTTGGGTTGTGTAATCGATTGTTGAGGCCGACCTGTTGGTGGCTATGTATAAATTTAAGGCTTGAGATAGTAGGGGTATCCAAGAGGGAATCCAAGGAAGGGTTGGGTAACAGAGAAGCTACTAGAGGATAGCTTTAGGACTTGGTAGTTCTAGAATTGGATCTGAGTTGGGTTTTTCTTTGTACTTGGTTGTAACTGGGAAGGCCTTACAACCCAATGTGTATGAAGAAATTTTGATGAATAAAGCTATTTTTTTGGTTCAAAGCCTAGGTTTCTTTGTTATTTCCGTTGTGTTGACTCTTGTTGCAAGGTTGGACAACTCCATTGGGGAATTCTCCTTCCTTGACTACATCAGGTGGTATCAGAGCGAAGGTTTGATCTTGTGGTGGTGTGAATCCTGGTGTCTGAACTTGCGAAGCTTCTGCGCATTATTTTTTAGGAGGCATAGTGTAGATCTGACTCACACCGGTTAATTGTTCAGGATTGTGGTAGGGTTTCCGATCGATGGAATCGAAAGGCATGGATCTCAAGGTGTACCTACATGTGTGGATGACTTGGTGATTAGAGCACGCCTGGTGAAATAATTAAATGCGTTATTTATTGGGGATTTAGGCTGACTTGGTCTAGTAGGGTTTCTTGGGTTGTGTAATTGATTGTTGAGGCCGACCTGTTGGTGGCTATGTATAAATTTAAGGCTTGAGATAGTAGGGGTATCCAAGAGGGAATCCAAGGAAGGGCTAGGTAAATGAGAAGCTACTATAGGATAGCTTTAGGACTTGGTAGTTCTAGAATTGGATCTGAGTTGGGTTTTTCTTTGTACTTGGTTGTAACCGGGAAGGCCTTACAACCCAACGTGTATGAAGAAATTTTGATGAATAAAGCTATTGTTTTGGTTCAAAGCCTAGGTTTCTTTGTTATTTCCCTTGTGTTGACTCTTGTTGCAAGATTGGACAACTCCATTGGGGATTTCTCTTTCCTTGACTGCATCAGGTGGTATCAGAGCGAAGGTTTGATCTTGTGGTGGTGTGAATCCTGGTGTCTGAACTTGCGAAGCTTCTGCGCATTATTTTTGAGGAGGCATAGTGTAGATCTGACTCACACCAGTAAAGGACTTGTGCAAGACAGTCAAAAGGGATTTGATGCTGGAAGGTTGAGTTGTTTTGATGATATGAGTGAGTTGCAGATCTTGGCACGTGATAGATGTTTGTTCCTGAGCTCGTGATCCTGTGGAGGGCTTGTTGTGGGCTGGCAGAAGTGGATCTAACCTATGATTATTTTGGATTCATGTGAGATGATTCGGAAAGGGACTGTTGTTGTTGTTGGTTATGAACCTAGGAAGGAGGTAAAAACCTTGAGGAATCACATTGTTGGTGAGTAGATCGCAAAATTGAGGCAGTTTTTGAAGATGTTCAATAGATCATTGACTGTGAGGCAGTTGGAACCCTACAATCAGATTGTCGAGTAGAGGCAATTGCACCTTGAGGGAGAAGGGAAGAAGCTGATGAGAAAGCTTGACTAGTTGGTTGAAGATAGGATCTTTGGCCACCTTGAGAAGAAGTTGGAGGAGATTACCAATAAGCTTGAAGAGCTGAGGTGGTTGAATTACAGTTGGCATTTACCGATTAGGAAGAGGATTATTTGGCATGTGAGAAGGCTTGTTCATAGAAGGAAAGTCAAGGTTGTTTCCGACGAGGTAAAGCTTGAAGAGGTATACACTGACCATTTTGAGGTTGGGGTGATAGATCAAGTCAGTTTTCATGATCAGGCGGTTGGGTCTGATGTGAAAATTGCAGAGCATCTTGTTGTGGGTAATGAGATTACTAATGATGTGGAGGAGTAACCTTTTTCTGTGGGTAATGTTGAGGATGTTGGTATTGATGTACTTTTTGATAGAGTTTTCTTTGGGGATGATAATCTTGTTGTTCAAGACGAGTTGCATACTGGGTAGGCTATTATTTGTGTTGTAGAATTGCATCTGGTGATTAAGGATATAGAGGTGGTCGATGATGATGGGCATCTTGATTTCCTTGTTGTTGATAATATGATGGTGGAAGGTGATGAGTTATGTGATGAGTTGCATGATTTTTTTGTGAAGGAGAGTGTAGATCAGTTTGTTCCTGTTAGTAGGTGTGTTGACTGGTTGGTTGTAGTGTAGAGGATTCAGAGGTCTGATTGGAGGAAGCAGAGGTTGCCTGTGTGCAAGTTTATCTTCTTGCCTTTGAGGGTTGAGAAACCCATGTTTAAGATGAGGTTGCTGTGTGCTGATTTTCTTATGGCATCAAAGTGTGAGGCACACTTTTCTATCTACGGCAGGAGTCTGATGCAGGAGCATCTAGGGTTTGTGGAGGACTTGCATCATTTAGGAGTTGTTTCCTTTTGGTCAGATGAAATTCCTTTTTTGGGTAGTTTTCTGAGATTTTGTGTGCGGTCGATCCATGGAGATCTTTGGCATGTGCGTTGAAAAGGATTTGTTCCTGGATGTCCATGGAGGCTATGCCTATGATCACACCTCTTCAAGTGTTTCAATTTTGAGTTATGGCATGTTCTTCACCGACTGGTTGTGTTCATCTTGTCACCGGTTTAGTTGTATTCACTGGTTGATTGTTGAGTATTGCGATATGGTTTACGATCAATGGACTCGAAAGGCGTGGATCTTGAGGTGTACCTACATGTGTGGCCGACTTGGTGGTTGGATCATGCCTAGTGAAATAATTAAATGTATGATTTATTGGGGATTTAGGCCAACTTGGTCTAATAGGTTTTCTTGGGTTGTGTAATTGTTTGTTGAGGCCGACCAGTTGGTGGTTGTGTATAAATTTAGGGCTTTTGTTGAGAATCCAAGAGGGAAACCAAGGAAGGGTTGGGTAGCAAAGAAGTTGCTAGAGAATAGCTTTAGGACTTGGTAGTTCTAGGATTGGATCTGAGTTGGGTTTTTCTTTGTACTTGGCCATAATCAGGAAGGCCTTACAACCTGACATGTATGAAGAAATTCTGATGAATAAAGCTATTGTTTTGGTTCAAAGCTTGTTGTTCTTTGTTATTTCCATTGTGTTGACTCTTGCTGCAAGGTTGGACATCTCCATTGGGGATTTCTCCATCCTTGACTGCATCAGATTAACCCTTTTATGCTCATTAACAGGTAATGATTGCTTATTTCTTATTACTACTAGAGTTAAGGAAACTCATTGACCACATTACCTTTATATGTTGATACAATGTATGGTTTGCTCTTCGTAACCTTAAGGACTTCTTGAGGAAGTTTAATCATAGTGGAGGAGGTTGTTAGGGTCATTTTTTCATTTGATCTCAATTTTTTTGTGTCTATTTTTGATATATATGTTTATTGATTATCATATTTATAATGTTTTAAATATTGATAATGAAAAATTAGCATGGATAGTAAGAGTTTTTAGTAAAATAGTCTTAGTATATAGTGCTAATCTAGATTAGTGTATGCTAGTGTATAATTATATCATTTTGATATTAGACATATAAGTAAGATAATATTTATTTTATGTTGCCCTCCTTTTTTGGAAGGTATTATTGCTTTTGACAACCTATATGTTGTGGGTGGTGTTGTGCATGCCCTATGGTTGGTGGAGATTTCCTTATGCCCTTGTTGGGTGTGGTTCTGGAGGATAGTGGTGAAAAACGCTTTTGATCCCTTTGTGGTGAGGTTCTTGGTTAGTGAAGCTTGGAGGGTGGTCTGTCTAATGTCCTATTCTACTTTGGGCTTTTGGCTTGCTGAGTGGAGATGGTGATCCTTATTTGTGGGAACCACTTTTCTTCTTGGGTCAGCTCTATTTTGGGAACAGAGAACTAATGGCTCTTCAGTGTTCTGGCGAATGAGTAAGGTGTATGGCTTGGCGAGCCCTGAGACAGAGTGAGGTGTTGGGTATCCATAGGACAATGGATATCCTTTTCGTGATTTCTGGTGTTGAGGAAGTGTTATGACAGCCGACAAAGGGGGTCATTATCCTATTTGTTGATGAGGGTGATATGGGATTTGGCTCCCTTCACTGGGGTTGGACACTGTATTTTTTTGTTTCTCTTGTGGTGACCAAAGATGTGGTGGGTCATGGTCTGGTTGATGTGAATATAGACTCTTCAGTCTTATTGAGAGTTGAGACTGGTTGGCAAGCTACTTGCAACCTGAGAGTGATGGCGGTTGTGGAAAGGCATTTAGTTTTGATGTTATTCGTTAGACTGGTAGTTTTAGACTAAGTTGTGATGGAAGTTGTTGACACTTTTAATTTTCTCTTAATCTTTTTGTTTGGACTGTCCATTTTAGTTGGTAAAGACAGTGGTCTTGTGTTCTTTTATGGCCAACTGTTAGCTAATAATTTTCAAGGGCTTTCTCTAGTATTTTGTTTTTTGTTGAGGTTTGCATCGGGTTTGGGGTTTTTTCTTGACCTTGAGGAGGGGGGTGCTATGGTGGCCAAGAGGTGGGCTTGGCTCTCCTTGTTTGGTTCTTCTTCTTTCACTGTTCCTATGGAGGTGGAAGCGTCTTCTACATGGAGCTGGAGACTTGCTTTGTGAAAGAGGAGGTTTGTAACTCTAACTGAGCTCCCTTTTGTGATTGTTTGGATGTGAGTTGGTTTTACAGTATGTTCTTTGTCCTACTAGTTTATTCCTTCTTGCTTCTATACAGGTGGGCTCCTTCGCTATTGAGGTGGAAAGGAGTGTTGCAGCTAGGGGTGGAGCATTAGTCAGGGTGATGATATCTACCACAAGATGGTCTTGGACACCTCTGTGTTTTCCAAGGGGAAGACCTAAAGAGTCTTTCAAAATCCCTTTTTAGCTTGCCCTGTCCTATAGGTTATCGGTTGATGTTGTTAAAGGCCTTTTTTGGCCTCTGTGCTCTCTAAGCAACATTCTAGAGAAGATAAATTACTTTGTTAACAATGTGCCATTTGGGGCATTAATTTGTTTTTGCTAGTACTTTTATTGTTGTATTGTTGATTCATTGACAGCCCTTAAGTTGTGTTGTTGTAAAGAGTCAGCCCCCTTGTTAGACTGCTTATTTAATCAAAAACATTTCACATTATTTAAAGAAAAGCATAACAATTAAGATATCACATTATTAAAAATAGCTTGAATTTGTTTTATAATAACAATAATATTTCATTCCAATAATATCAATAGAACCAATAACAAAATAATGGAATCAATCCAAATGAAAATAATTTACATCTAACAACATGAACCATTCCAAAGTAATGACAACATTGCAGGCTGAATCTATGCACCAACTGAATCGTACTTCAGTAATAAAGCAGATCAATGTGTGGAGAGTACTTCAGTATCTACAATAATGGATAGCCAAGAACGTTCAAACTTATAAAGCAACTGTTTTACTCACGGTTTGCAATTGCAAGAGAATTTTTTTTTATTGAAATAGCAGATTAATTTTTTTTATTTTACCAATTCTTGTTGGGTGCATTGATTTACCCACTATTTTTGTTGGATGTGTTATCCTACCGATTCTCGCATGGTATGGTCTTTAACTAAAAGGCTTTCTAAACTTTAAACTTATCTGAGCTTGTAGACAATACTCTATAACTTCTTTGTCTATTTTTGTGTTTGCAGATGCAGAAACAAACCCTGCCCAACCGGTTGAATCTTTGACTCAAGCAAGTTGAAGTCTGGTTCCACAACAGGAGGGCAAGGTAGTAACTAGCTTGAGCCATGCTCTCTGTTTGCATGTAGGCAATTTATTTCATAGATAGAAAAGAATATTACGTTCTTTTACATTAGTTGCATTAATATTTCAGATCACACTCTGTAATTAATCATCAAAATAATTAACTCACATGCTTTTCATACTTTTCGCTAAGTTGAACTGTGTAAATCTAATGTCTTTGATTGACAAATAACCCAAATGTTCAAAACTGAATTTATTGATTGAATTTTACAAAAGCAAGCTTAAGCAAACAGAAGTGCACCGTAAATTCTTAAAGAAAAGCTACGAATCATTGACAGAGGAGAAAAGAAGACTGCAGAAAGTGTTAACACAACTGAGTTCAATAAAAATTGTACGACCTCTCCTTTGTACATGCAATTGCCTCAGGCAGGTCTAAGCATGCGTCATTCCTGTCAAAGAGTTGTAACCTCTAATAACACAGCACTTTTACTTCTTTGCCAAAACCATAACATTCTTAAGTGGCCTGCAGAATATTTTCTTATATGTACGGTCATTTCAAACATTGAGTCTACCTCCATATTTATTTAGGAGCTATTGTGCACAGGTATGAATGTAAACAAACCAACTTTTAATTGAATCTTAGGGGATATCTCACTTGCGCCAAATGTACTCAACTCAGTTACAATCTGTAGTAATATATAATATAACTGCTGACGTGCAGATCAGATCATTTTCTCGTTGGTTTGTCTCTACTATATGAAATATTTTATCATGTATAATATTTGAACAAAATCACAAAGCTGCACTGCAACTTTCTGTTGTAATACCGGAATTAACTTTAGGCAATTATGAGTTGACTGATTTTCATTGAAAATATATTCCAAGTTAGTCATCAAAATGTGTAAAAAGAAGCAAAAAAAACATCCAAAATCTTTATGATTGAAAATGGAAAGAAATTTGGGAAGAAATTATTATTGTTCTAAGGGTACTTTGAACTCTGTTCACTTATTAGTAGCTAGGCCTCATGATTTGTCCTCTAGTTTGATCAAACAAAAAAATATCTATGGTTGTGAAGTGTTTAATAAACGGCTTCTAGTTTGTCTTTACTATTCGTGGGAGTCTATTGCATGGACTACACATCTTGGGTTTGGATCTTTTAAGTCACTGTAGCATGTTTTGTTAACCTATTTGGTTATAAATGACGATAATTGTTAAAGGCAAGAATGAAAATCCTGAAGCATAAGCACAAAGGCAAGCATGTAGTCTCATTTTGGTTACTGCCACTCTTATTGGTGTTGCTGTGTTTGCCATCATACACAAGGCCAAAAGCTACATGTTGTTTTGATAAATATAATCACATTGTTCTGTGTTTGACTGATTATCAAATGCAAGCTTTCCTACCATTAGTGCCAATCGAGAAAATCAAGAAAGCATTTTAGACAAGCTTGGAAGTAAATAAGGAAGAGGAAAATTGATACATCTGCTACCAGTTAACATGAAATAGATTGTGGCATTCAACTGTTATCATGCCTCTTGTGTAATTTAAAGTATATACCATTGCTTGTGGTTAGATAGTGGTTAGCTCCATCTTAGTCTAGTTCAAAGCGCTTTATTTTCTTTTTAGCTTAGACTAACAATGCAGGCAACTTTAAAAAATGATGAAGTAAATGCTCAACCATATTTGATTGGGCTACATTATTGCCTTCAGGAAGAACCTCAGAGACATTGTTGCCTCCTGGAAATCTTGAAATCTCTATTCGATGCTGATATAACTCCAAACATAACCACTAAAAAAAATTGATTTGTATTATTGGTACCATTTGCATCATTGTCTAAATGAAGCTCCACAGTTTCTCTGGCATTCTCTTGGGCCTTTTTCTTCTTTGGCTTGCTCTGCCTAACTAATCCCTTCCCAACATCTAGCTTGTTACAAATAAGTAGAAAATATCATCAAATGTTTCGAGTCATTTCAAAATTTCACCTATTATCCTTTAGTTTGATTGTTGATCGATTAAGTATCAAAGATACTTATGATGTGTGGCAATACTCTGTAGCTAGTATAGTTTGAGAGTTTCAATCTAGAGTCTTCATATTTTAATTATAATGTCAATTAAAAGTTTTGATATGTTTGATTTTGAACTCTGCCAATATTCATTTTTTATAATCATGAACAGTATTTCATCACTTAACTTTCTTCTAAAGAAATTTGCATGAAAACTTTGCTTGCACACCACTAATTGGCTGCTACATTGAGATGTTAAGGGAAATGTCATCATGCCATGTTGTACACTTTGGAAGGGTAGATGAAGTCTGCCAGTTATGAACCTCAAACAGACATTGTAATTCATCATGTTGACACGTGGAGTAGAAATTGAAAGAATAAATCTTGTGAAGAAGAATCCATTGCTTTTGCGCTCATAAAAATATGAGCTTAACGTTGTGCTGTGCAGTAACTTCTTATAGAGCTCCACAAGTTTGTTTTTTTTTGTTTTTTCTTTTGTAAGTCTAAAGCCCATAGTCATGAGACCTGCCATAAATTATAAGACAGTATATTTTATAGTTACATCTAAACTACTTTTTGTTTATAGTTTAAAAACAAGAACTATTCCAAAGTAATGACATCATTTAGATTTTAGAGTTGAATTTCTGGCTAGATTGTGTATGTTTTTAGCATCAACATTTCGGATCACACTCCGTGGTCCATCATCAGGATATAAGAGCAAAGAGCAATAAAGAAGTGTGATCCGAAACGTTGATGCTAAAAACATACACAATCTAAGCCAGAAATTCAACTCTAAATTCAATGGATTGTGGAAATCTGATCAATTTAATTAATGACATCATTGTAGGCTGAATCTTTGAACCAACTGAATAATACTTTTAACAGTAAAAAGCAGATCTATTTACGGAGTGCTTCAGGATCTACAATAATGGACAGACAAGAAGTTTCAGGATCATAAAACAACCACATCAAACACATCTATTGCGGTAAATCAGAGCAAAACCTTAATAATACGCACTAATTCCATATCAGACTGAAAATCAAAGATGAAATATCTAGTAGAAAGTATCGCATTATATGATATCTAGTATAAAGTATCACATTATATAACTGTTTCAAAACATTATAGTTTAATCAGCAAACTGTTTCAAAACATTAATGTTAGAGCGTATGGGAAGACGAAGCACGAGGTGAAGGGTGGGTGGACTCCTTCTGTATATTATTATTATATTCCCTCTGCTGGTCTTGGGGAATACCCTCCTTGTCAATTGTGGCCTGGATCTTGTCCTGGATCTTGGATTTAACATTTTCGATGGTGTCAGTGCTCTCCACTTCAAGTGTGATGGTCTTACCGCTGAGGGTTTTGACAAAGATCTGCATCTTGGTTACTAAAATTTACTGCCTTAATAATCTGAAAATCATTGACCATAATTGTCAGAATATTTCACTTCCCTTATGAACTTATTCATGAAAGCTTCTAATATATACAAAAAAAATTCGGATTAACGATATGAAGCAACATATGGAGAGATTTCCCTCCATTGCCCTCCGCACATGATATATTCAGATCCCTCCAACGGAAACAAAATAATGGTCGAAGAAAAGCAAAACGTCTATAACGAGCCTAGAAAATTATAGCATACCTGATTCACAAAGCCTGACGATCAAGTGCTCCGAAACCGCAGAAGAGTTATTAGGCTACCACAGGATTGTGTGAGAATAATGAGGGCGAAGAGCTTAATTTATACCCGATGGATGAGATCTTTCTCAATACGTCACGTCAGTTCACGTATTGGTTAAGATAGCTTGTAGAGGAAGGCATTGTCTTTTATGTTGTGAAAATTATTTAAAAAAGCTGAATAACTAATGTTTAAATTTTATTTTTATTTTAATGGAAGCATTTATGTCATCTTTATGGATTTTTAACTTATTGTCGTAGAATTATAGACAACGAACTAAACTTAAGTAGTGATTATTAATTGTTTTTAAAATCAATCACATTAAATTTAAATTTTTATTTATTTTTGTTTATGTATAGATGCAAGATTTTTAACAAAACATAATTAGAAAATTAGTTTACTAAATATGATTGGCGTATACAAATCATCTTATAAGAGGGATTTTTTGCGGACTGCAAGGTTTTGTTCATACAATAATATTATCTAAATGAAGCAGTTTTCTATAGGAAAGAATATTATTATTATTATTATTATTATGCACCGATAGGAAATAATGGAGAAGAAAACCTCGATCTAGAAAAATAAAAATAAATGTCCTCACCAAATCAAATTAAGTCTTTGTTTACAATCGAATATAGTTTGTATGCAATACAACTACAAATGGATCGATAAGAGCCTCTATATTTGCCTTTATCCCTATCCACAAAGTACTTATGCAGTGCCATACCGTCCTTTCCTCTGGCCAAAATCCATAACCTTTCCATTCTAATGAATGCAACCAATCGTGTGACAACACAACCAGCCAATGCACAAAACAAACTTTTCCTATTCTAATTGTTAGTTGTCAATCTTAAACATAGAAAATCATGACATTTCTCACCATTATCATAACATATATACTTATCATAATCAAAAAGTAATTATTATTATTATTATTATGTAGTGATGCAAACTTTTTATTTAAAAATAATATTATTATTTAAATTTGATTGGAAACATTCTTTTATTTCAAAGACAATATTATCCTTTAATAGTTATTGGAGCATCTTTATTATGCATTTGAAGCCCTGCAGTTGTATGCACAACTCCTCCATTCTCGCCATGCTCGGTTATGTTGGTCATTGTTTGTGCTTTCCACGCCTCTGTTATCACTACTATTTAGCTTAAGCTTCTATTTCCACTCTTCCAACTTCCATTTTTCATGCACGAAAAGTGTCTTTATGAATCATCATTATTTAGTTTTATTTGATGCTTCAAAATCCCTAGTTTTATAAATTGTTTCAAAATCCCTTCCACTATCGCATTGCACATTCACGATACTTTCCTCTGATGATTGAATTGAAAAGAACCTTTTAGAAGAAGAAGCCTAAGGTTTTCTTTCTATCTTGTCTGTGTTTTTTTGTGTTCTTTTGACAATGTCATTCGATCAGTTGTTCCACGCCTCTATTACCACTGTCATTTAGTTAAAGCTTCTATTTCCACTCTTCCAACTTCCATTTTTCCTGCACGAAAAGTGTGATGCAGTCAAGGATGGAGGATCCAGTGAAGGATTGTCCAAACTTGTAGCCAATAACCATAATAGCGGAAACAACCAAATACACAGAAATATAATCAACATTCAACTTTCTATTATCATAGATAATCAATTACATCCCACATGTTGGTCTGTAAGGTCTTCCCGGTTACGGCCAAATACAAAGATAAAACTCAAGATCTACTACAAATCTTCTGTAAGCATCAAGCCATTTACCTCCTGCCAAGACCTACAACTCACGGACCAGATCCTCATATCCAACACTCACATCCACTCCCAAATCTGATGCCCTGAGCTAAGAACAAAATACAATTCAAATGCAAAAGGCAACCAACAGGTCGACCTACAATAAACAAACATTGGAGCAACCCCCGACCCATATTTAGGTCCACACAATCCCCAATGAGGGATCCAACATCAATGTCACGATCCAAATTAAATTCAAGAGTCGGCCAGCAAGTCGGCCTGCAAATCTAACAAAGTGAACCCAGTTGGTGAAACAGGTCACCGAGCAACAGACACCTACTCAGTGAAACTTCCAAGCAACAAACATCAAAACTCGTCGGTGACACCGAGCACTGAGCCACCGTAGTAACCGAGCAACTGAGTACTCAACTGAGGACTCCTCTAAGCTACCAAACTCCAAAAACAAACATATTTTTGTTTGATACAGGATTGCCAAGAATCCTAGGATTCTCCTGCATCAGACACCCCAGGTAAAGAAGATGTTCCCATATAGGAAATCATGAACATCTTAAGGAAATCAGAACAGGTATTTTGAACTTGTTCTTAACCCATATCTTCTCTTTCCCTTCATTCCATGTTGTCTTCATTATTCCCATCGTCTCATTTGATAAGTTCATCAGTCCTACATTTTTCTCATATCTTCTTTCTGCAACCGACAGTAGCTGACACCGATCATCCTCTGTACTTTTGATATCATCAGTATTTCAGTAAACCACATTCTCATCCGACCTACTAATCAAATCGGTATCATATGAATCTCTCTATATCACTAGTGTCAACATCTGTTGCACCATCTCAGTCAAAAATGTCATTTGCTTCCTAATCTCTGCAAGTTCCTCAGAAATGTCTGTAGACACCCAAAAATGGTTTGAGCCTGCTAGTCTACGTGTTTTAGCATTTTTTGCATTACAATTGAAACATTGTTTTGTGACCTAATTATTCCTCTATGTTGCACATATGATCTTTATTATATGACAACATTGCGACTTTCGTCGATAATTGAATATTGCAAATTGTTCAATTATTTACTAATATTTCTATTCTCTTTGTCAAATTGATCAATTTCCTAATCAATTCCTATCAACCCTAAATCAATCCTAACCAATCCTATTCGATCCTAAACCATATAAGATCATCCTAAATCAATTCAAATCTCTTCTATTCTCTTCCTAATCATTTTGGACTCATTCCAACCATTCTGGGGCATTGTCCAAGATCATTGATGCCTAATAAAATCACTTTTCAAATTGAGCAATCACACTCTTTTCTAAATATAATCAAATCTTGTCATCATTCTAGGGGCATTGTCCAAGTTCATCAGTGCTTCGTATCTTTTTATCACTCATTTGATAGCATTGTCCAAGTTCATCACTGCTTCGTATCCTTTTTATCACCCATTTGATAGCATTGTCCAAGTTCATCAATGTTATCATTATCAACCTATTATCAATTCCAATGTTATTGTTTGCCCCCTTAGAATCGAAAGCAAAATCAGATAAAGAGGAACAACAAACTGATAAAGCCTTGATCAAATCATAATGAATCACAATCGAGAATAAAGGTCAATAGATCAACCATTACGCAGTGAAAACATGCCCGAGTGATGATTTAGAAGAAAAGAAGTGGGGTAAATGAAAGACTAGAAGTTTGAAAGACATAAAAAAGAAAGAAATTCTATCAAAGATCAAAAAATTATGCCTCAAAAGGTCAGTCAACTATACATAAGAGAATGAAATGTGATTTTGATGATCAAGGGGAACGCGAATTTCGGTTTCGATCCCGAAATGAATAGAAAATGATGTGATATGACAGACCAAAAATGAAAGATATGATCAAGAAGAATCAGAAAATGAGCACAGTTGACCAACTAGTCTGTAGATGATAAAAAGGAGAGCTCTCTCCATATGCAAGATGCAAAAAAACTAAACTAACATGAACCTAAGAATGCAAGCTACCATGAAAAGTGGTTTACTTGCAAGGTCACAACGCTTATAGACATCTAATTATCATCATCGAGCATTATTGGTAGCGTCGCAAGGTCATACAATACACACTAGCATAACTATGTGAATCTGAATATGATCTATATCAGATAAAAATGTGGAAATCTCACCTACGCATCAGAGACATGTAGGTCAAGATGACTAGTGCAGTGAGGTTCCCTAA
>MU223312.1:1441097-1455724 GCA_018584345.1 Thuja plicata | reverse complement strand
TATTATCTAGTTGCTACTTTGTTCAATTGTTCATAGGAAGACCCTTTAAAAACCCTCCTTTTATTTATGAACTAAAAATAAATTAAGGCATTGTTGAGAATTTAAAAGATGTAAAAGTAGATAAGTAGATTAAATCATGGTTATATTCTTATTTTAAAAGATTTCGGATTTTAGGTTTGAGGAACATTATTCTTATAGAACATAATTAACCAAGAGAAAATTATCCTATCTTCTTGCTACGTTAATTCTATTATATAAATATTGGCCAACTAAAATTAATTAGTTCAAATGAACAATAATTGAACAATTAATGGGATCCAAAACTTATCTATCATTAAGAATAAAAGCTTAGACTATTTAATTGCTTCCACCATTCAAATTGAAAAGCATTTTCAATGTAGTGGCATTGGAAAAATTGCTTAGCTAAAGCCCAAGATCTTACTATAGTAAAAAGGAAATTAAAGGGTCATTTGTTGTTTAATTTTAGGGTAATTAAATAAATACAATTACATAAAACTCAATTAATGTAGATTAAAGTAGATGGACAAAATAGTAAAAATTGTCAACAGTCAAATAATTATTAAAAGAAATACAATCAGCTGTTTACTAAATATAAGATGGATCACTTAGCTCTATAAATAAATAAAGAGAAATGAAATATCTACCATAGTTACAATTGAGTATAGTGTTATATTACTTTAGTAGTTAAGATAGTTCCTTCTCAATGTATAGATCTAGTTTTGGGAAATCACCATACTATGGTTAATGTAGTTGTGGTAGACACCTTGCTAATAATATATAAATAAGTAGTAATATAAACTTAGCATTTATTGCCACACCTCTAAAAAAATGATTAGAAGATCTTGTTCTCTTGTTCTATAAATCTTGATGCATATAGTGGTTTTTATAATGTATGATTGGAACAATCATCATTATCATTGCACTTATTGGACTCATTGTCAAGGATGATGTTATCTAGAATGCTTTTTATTTAATGATTGCTTATTTCTTTTTATTATTTCGGTTGATAAAATTGTTTATTTTATTTATTAAAAATGTAAGTTTGAGATACATATATCAGAACTTTCGAAAAGGAAATGTCCATCCATCAGACAACTACTCCTATCACCCATATCACCCAGTCCATATGATAGATACATGGCTACCATATAACATCATCTGCAAAGAGACAACCCCCTGCCCCAATCTAAACACAAGCCTATACAGATATTTGACATATTACTAAGCCATACATGCATAGTATCTACTTATAGAAAACCATTTTCAACAATGGTATACAGTTCGTCCCACAAACTCCAAAATTTGGCAAAATTACAAAATTTGACAAAACTAAACAAAGTGCTCATATCAAAAACTAGCCCCTTGAAGCTTCGCAAAACAAGGAATCATTGGTTGGGTCCTGCCCTGCCTCGGCGCCTCCCTCCACATCCACGATCACGAGCACCTTGTCCCCTTCCGCTTGTCGATGGTGGTCTCTCTCTCCAATAATCCACAACTTTAAATCTGTGTTTACTTTTGTCTACCTGCAACATCTCAGTCATGTACATAGTCGACAATGAAACCCCAGTATTTTTTTTGGCTTCACTCCTCCTCAATTCCATGCCATCCAATGCTTGCCAAAGAAGGACAAGGTGGACATGACGTGGGTACGCTGGAACACCCACCAATCACCCTTGGCTACCACAAAACCTTTTCTAGGCTCTGCCAACTCCAGAATAGCAGTGAGTCCCACATGTCATTCATCCTTCACACATCTCTCCATAATTCTCTACACCTCCTCATGATTGCCGAACTCTAAACAAAACAAAGATTAAGTGTCTATGTTCGTCTGATATTTGAATTTTGACACAATGAAATCAACACTTAGAAGAGCACGAATCAGAATGAGAAAAGAAGTCATTGTGAAGACATTCTTCAAATGCTCCTCTGAGATCTTCCCCCAGAAAGGCACTTTTTGCTTGCTAGCCTTCAAGTTGAAGTTCACCTCCATATCTGCTCCCAATTTACCAACCTTCGCTAAAATTTACCATCCAAAACACCAAATGACTATCTCAAAATGCCATCTAAAAACATCTTTCGAACACTTCAAAAGGCCATAATCATAAATGCCTTGTCATCTCAAACACCAGAGATGCATTAGCTTGTGTGCTTGTGTGGGTGCTAAAATTTTCCACCCAAAACACCAAATTACTATTCTCAAAATGCCATCTAATAACATCTTTCGAACACTTCAAAAGGCCATAATCATAAATGCCTTGTCATCTCAAACACCAGAGATGCATTAGCTTGTGTGCGAATGCAAGTGTCAAATACGCCACCGTACACAAAACATCATTTCAAATATATAGTGGCTCTGGAAAAACCCTAGCCAAATTGGAGCCAAACTTGCCTATGAAAGTCATTGTCATCTTTTGATAAAGAGTCCGCCAAACTATTGTATGGCTTGGCGATCCCGTGACTCTATATGAAGAAGAGGAAATTGAGACGGAGAGAGGTTGAGAGTGATATGGGATTCTGCTCCCTTCATTGGGATTGGACACTGTATTTTTTCTGTTGCTCTTGTGGTGACCAAAGATGTGGTGGGTCGTGGTCTGGTTGATGGGAATGTGGGCTCTTCAGTCTTATGGAGAGCTAAAATTGAGACTGGTTGGCAGGCTACTTGCAACCTGAGAGTGATGGCGATTGTGGAAAGGCATTTAGTTTGGATGCTATTAGTTAAACTGGTAGTTTTAGACTAAGTTGTGATGGAAGTTGCTGACGCTTTCAATTTTCTCTTAGTCTTTTTGTTTGGACTGTCCATTTTAGTTGGTAAAGACAGTGGTCTTATGTTCTTTTATGGCCAACTGTTAGCTGATAGTTTTCAAAGGCTTGCTCTAGTCTTTTGTTTTTGGTTGAGGTTTGCAGCAGGGTTGGGGGTTGTTCCTGACCTTGAGGAGGAGGGGGTGTTCTGGTGGCCAAGAGGTGGGCTTGTTTCTCTTTATTTTGTTTTTCTAATTTCATGGTTCCCATGGAGGTGGAGACTTGCTTTGTGAAAGAGGAGATTTGTAACTCTAACTGAGCTCCCTTTTGTGATTGTTTGGATGCGAGTTGGTCTTACAGTATATTCCTTGTCCTATTAGTTTATTCTTTCTCTGCTCCTATAGAGGTGGGTTCCTTCACTATCGAGGTGGAAAGGAGTGTTGCAGCTCTGGGGTAGAACATCAGTTGGGGTGATGCTATCTGCCACAAGATGGTCTTGGACACCTTTGTGTTTTCCAAGGGGAAGGCCTAAAGAGCCTTTCAAAATCCCTTTTTTAGCTTGCCCCACCCTACAGGTTATCGGTTGATGTTGTTAAAGGCCCTTTTTGGCCTTTATGCTCTCTAAGAAGCATTTCTAGAGAGGGCAAATTACTTTGTTGACAATGTGTTGTTTCAGGCATTGGTTTTTTTTTCCAGTACTTTTGTTGTTGTGTTGTTGATTCATTGACAGCCCTTGGGTTGTGTTGTTGTAAGAGTCAGCCCCCTTGTTAGGTTGCTTATTTAATAAAACACATTTCACATTATTTAAAGAAAAACATAACAATTAACATATCACATTGTTAAAAATAACTTGAATTTTTTTTATAATAACAATAATATTTCTTTCCATTAATATCAATAGAACCAATAACAAAATAATTCAATCCAATTAAAAATAATTACATCTAAACTATTTTTTGTTTATCGTTTAACAACATGAACCATTCCAATGGAATGACATCATTGCAGACTGAATTTATGCACCAACTGAATCGTACTTAACAGTAATAAAGAAGATGCATATGGAGAGTACTTCAGTATCTACAATAATGGACCGACAAGAAGGTTCAAGCTTATAAAGCAACTTTTTTACTCACGATTTGCGATTGCAAGAGAAATTTTTTATATTGAAAAACAGCAGATTAAATATTTTTATATTCCCAATTCTTGTTGGATGCATTGATTTTATACCCACTATTTTGGTTGGATGTGTTATCCTACCGATTCTCGCCAGGTATGGTCTTTAACTAGAAGGCTTACTAAACATTTAACTTATCTGAGCTTGTAGATACTACTATATAACTTCTCTGTCTATGTTTGTGTTTGCAGATGCAGAAACTAACCCTGCCCAACCGACTGAATCTTTGACTCGGGCAAGTTGATGTCTGGTTCCACAACAAGAGGGCAAGGTAGTAACTAGCTTGAGCCATGCTCTCTGTTTGCATGTAGGAAATTTATTTTATAGATAGAAAAGAATATCACGTCATTTTTGCATTAGTTGCATTAATATTTCATATCACATATCACATATCACACTCCGTAATTCATCAATTAGCTCCCATGCCTTACATATTTATTTAGGAGCTATTGTGCACTGGTATGGATGTAAGCAAACAAACTTGTACTTGAATCTTAGGAGGATATCTCACTTGCGCCAAATGCAATCAACTCAGTTACAATCTGTAGTAATATATATTAATATAACTGCTGACGTGAAGATCAGATCATTCTCTCGTTGGTTTGTCTCTGCTGTATGAAATATTTTATCATGCATAATATTTGAACAAAATCACAAAGCTGCACTGCAACTTGCTGTTGTAGTACCGGAATACTTTAGACAGTTATGAGTTTACTGATTTTCATTTAAAATATATTCCAAGTTAGTTATCAAAATGTGTAAAACGAAGCAAAAAATATCCAAAATCTATATGATTGAAAACGGAAATAAATTTGGTTAGAAATTATTATTGTTCTAAGGGGTACTTTGAACTCTGTTTACTTATTAGTAGCTAGGCCTCATGATTTGTCCTCTAGTTTGATCAAACAAAAATATATCTATGGTTGTGGAGTGTTTAATAAACGGCTTCTAGTTTGTCTTTTACTATTCGTGGGAGTCTATTGCATGGACTACACATCTTGGGTTTGGATCTCTTATGTCACTGTAGCATCTTTGGTTAACCTATTTGGTTATAAATGGCAATAATTCTTAATGACAAGAATGAAAATCCTGAAGCAAAAGCACAAAGGGAAGGATGTAGTCTCATTCTGGCTACTGCCACTCTTATTGGTGTTGCTGTGTCTGCCATCATACACAAGGCCAAAAGCTACATGTTGTTTTGACAAATATAATCACATTGTTCTGTGTTTGACTGACAAACATTATCAAATACAAGCTTTCTTACGATTAGAGCCAATCGAGAAAATCAAGAAAGCATTTTAGAGAAGCTTGGAAGTAAATAAGGAAGAGGAAAATTGATACATCTGCCAATTAACATGAAATAGATTGACAACTGTTATCATGCCTATTGTGTAATTTAAAGTATATACCATTGATTGTGGTTAAATAGTGGTTACCCCCATCTTAGTCTAGTTCAGAGCACTTTATTTTCTTTTTAGCTTAGACTAACAATGCAGGCAACTTTAAAAAATGATGAAGTAAATGCTCAACCATATTTGATTGGGCTACATTATTGCCTTCAGGAGAACATATGAGACATTGTTGCCTCCTGGAAATCTTGAAATTTCTAGTCGATGCTGATAGAACTCCAAACATAACCACTAAAAAAATTGTTTTGTATTATTGGTACCATTTGCATCATTGTCTAAACGAAGCTCCACAGTTTCTCTGGCATTCTCTTGGGCCTTTTTCTTCTTTAGCTTGCTCTGCCTAAGTAATCCCTTCCCAACATCTAGCTTGTCACAAATAAGTAGAAAATATCATCAAATGTTTCGAGTCATTTTAAAAATTCAACTAATATCCTTTAGTTTGATTGTCGATCGATTAAGCTTCTTATGATGTACATCCATATGTTGATCTGGCGTTATTGATTCCATCAAATGCTATGTACTAGGATTCAGTTTCGTTAGCGATGTTCTAATGATTTTTGGGTGGAACAGACTGCAACAAAAGTAGAATCCTAATGGTTGGCTTGAAATTCCGTAGGCTTAATCAGTGAGGAAATACTCTATAGCTTGTATAGTTTGGGAGTTTCAACCTAGAATCCTCATATTTTTATTTTTATGTCAATTAAAAGTTTTGATATGTATGAATTTAAAATCTGCCAATTTTCATTTTTATAATCATAAACAATATAATATGAGCTGAACGTTGTGATGTGTAGTAACTTCTTATAGAGCTCCACAAGGTTTCTTTTTGTCTAAAAGCCATAATCTTGAGACCTGCCATAAATTATAAGACAGCATATTTATTATGGCTACACAATGCTTATATACACTATAGGAGCTTCAAAGGTTGCAACAGCCTTAGGAGATAGTGCATCACTTTCATTTGTTGTGCCTCTTCTCGTAGCCTTGCAATTAAATTTTCAGATGATTGAGAAATGTTGTTGCGGGGTTACCACGGTTCTAATAAGAGTCTAGCTATAATTTCATGTCAGCATTTCCCTTGAAACTCTATAGATAAAACTGCAAGTTACATCTAAACCAGTTTTTGTTTATAGTTTAAAAACAAGAACAAGTCCAAACTAATGACATCGTTGTAGGCTGAATCTTTGAACCAACTGAATAATACTTTTAACAGTAGAAAGCAGATCTATATGGAGAGTAGACAAGAAGTTTCAAGATTATTGAGCTACTGTTTACTCACGGTTTGTAATCACAAGAGAATTATGTATCTAGGGTACTTAACAGATAGGAAGCTATCAAATAATACATAGCCGAATAAAGCATTAGAATTAACCACCTGCACATACTGAATAATACTTTTAACAGTAATAAAGCTGATCTATCTGCGGAGTACTTCAGGATCTACAATAATGGACAGACAAAAAGTTTCAGGATCATAAAACAACCACATCAAACACATCTATTGCGGTAAATCAGAGAAAAACCTTAATAATACGCACTAATTCCATATCAGACTGAAAGTCAAAGATGAAATCTAGTAGAAAGTATCGCATTATATGATATCTAGTATAAAGTATCACATTATATAACTGTTTCAAAACATTATAGTTTAATCAGCTAACTGTTTCAAACATCATAGTTAAATCAGCCAGTCTGGCTCAAGCATAAACAGACCTACATGAAAAACTACGAAATGAAAGTTCTTATTTGCAGCTTTGATAAACGTTTATCACAAAGGACAGTCTAAACATTATCTAGATCCCACCACGAAGACGAAGCACGAGATGAAGGGTGGACTCTTTCTGGATATTATAATCCGCCAAAGTACGCCCATCTTCCAGCTGTTTGCCAGCAAAGATCAGCCTCTGCTGGTCTGGCGGAATACCCTCCTTGTCCTGTATCTTGGCCTTCACGTTGTCAATTGTGTCCGAGCTCTCAACTTCCAAGGTAATGGTCTTGCCTGTCAGTGTCTTCACAAAAATTTGCATACCTCCCCTCAGACGGAGCACAAGATGGAGAGTGGATTCCTTCTGGATGTTGTAGTCGGCCAGTGTCCGTCCATCCTCGAGCTGCTTTCCTGCAAAGATCAGCCTTTGCTGGTCTGGGGGAATACCCTCCTTGTCTTGTATCTTGGCCTTGACATTGTCAATTGTGTCCGAGCTCTCCACTTCAAGGGTAATGGTTTTTCCGGTGAGGGTTTTGACGAAGATCTGCATGCCTCCCCTCAGACGCAGAACCAGGTGAAGGGTAGACTCCTTCTGAATGTTGTAATCCGCCAATGTGCGTCCATCCTCGAGCTGTTTCCCGGCGAAGATCAGCCTCTGCTGGTCAGGGGGAATGCCCTCCTTGTCCTGGATCTTGGCTTTAACATTGTCGATGGTGTCAGAGCTCTCCACTTCAAGTGTGATGGTCTTACCGGTGAGGGTTTTGACGAAGATCTGCATACCTCCCCTCAGACGCAGAACCAGGTGAAGTGTAGACTCCTTCTGAATGTTGTAGTCTGCCAATGTACGACCATCCTCGAGCTGTTTCCCGGCGAAGATCAGCCTCTGCTGGTCAGGGGGAATGCCCTCCTTGTCCTGGATCTTAGCTTTAACATTGTCGATGGTGTCGGAGCTCTCCACCTCAAGAGTGATGGTCTTTCCAGTTAGGGTTTTGACAAAGATCTGCATGCCTCCCCTCAAACGGAGAACCAAATGAAGGGTGGACTCTTTCTGAATGTTGTAGTCAGCCAGTGTGCGTCCATCCTCGAGTTGTTTACCAGCGAAGATCAACCTCTGCTGGTCAGGGGGAATGCCCTCCTTGTCCTGGATCTTAGCCTTGACATTATCAATGGTATCGGAGCTCTCCACCTCAAGAGTGATGGTTTTTCCAGTGAGGGTTTTGACAAAAATCTGCATGCCTCCCCTCAGACGGAGAACCAGGTGAAGGGTCGACTCCTTTTGGATATTGTAATCCGCCAGGGTGCGTCCATCCTCTAGCTGTTTTCCGGCGAAGATGAGCCTCTGCTGATCTGGAGGAATTCCTTCCTTGTCCTGGATTTTGGACTTGACATTATCAATTGTATCGGAGCTTTCCACCTCAAGAGTGATGGTCTTTCCGGTAAGGGTTTTGACAAAGATCTGCATCTTGGGTACTAAAATTTACTGCCTTAATAATCTGAAAATCATTGACCATAATTGTCAGAATATTTAACTTCCCTTATGAACTTATTCATGAAAGCTTCTAATATATACAAAATAAATTTCGGATTAACGATATGAAGCAACATGTGGAGAGATTTCCTTTCATAAATCAAGAAACCACTGCCGCACCCTCCACCATTGCCCTCCGCCCAGGATATATTCAGATCCACCCAACGGAAACAAAAAAATAATAATGTAAATGAACCAAACAGAGTCCTACGGGCATGCAAAAATTACCATGGGCGAAGAAAAGCAAAATGTAATGCTCAAAACACCATTATAATCGCAGAAAACAAAACGTCTATAACGAGCCTAGAAAATTATAGCATACCTGTTTCGCAAAGCCTGACGATCAAGTGCTCCGAAACAGCAGAAGAGCTATTAAGCTACCACGGGATTGTGTGAGAATAATGAGGGCGAAGAGTTTTATTTATACCCGATGGATGAGATCTTTCTCAATACGTCACGTCAGTTCACGTATTGGTTGAGAGGAATCTGCCAATAGTTATATTAAGGATAATTATTGAGATAGCTTGTAGAGGAAGGCATTGTCTTTTATGTTGTGAAAATGATTTAAACAACTGAGTAATGATGTTTAAATTTTATTTTTATTATTTTAATGCAGGAATTTATGTCATCTTTATGGATTTTAAACTTATTAGTTCATGTCCTAGAATTATAGGGAAAAAAAACTAAATTTAAGTAGAGGAGAGGACCTAGTACTTAACCGGTTTCAATGGCAATGATTGTGATAGTAGTTGTTAACTTAATACCTACATTTGCTTATTTAATATCCAATATTTTTGACGACATTGTGTCAATAGTTGTAACTTTAAAGTTGTTTTTTGTTAATGGTGACTACCCATAATTGAATGAAATTGGTTGCTTTTTGTAAAAAGCAACCAATCGCGTGATGCCACATCAGCTGCACAACTGTGGGGGTCCCTAATGCAGTACGATTGGTCTCACTTTTTCGGGAGGTGTTTTGGACACCTTGGCAAAAAGCATGTTGATTTGGCATCATATTTGATGGTGTGGTTTTGAAACCTTAGTTATAAGCAGGGGCTTGCCAAGTAAGCTATTGTAAAAAAATTGAGAGTAATTTGAAATTTTCATGTAGGGTTTTGAGAAGCGTGAAGTTAGGGTGCTCAACTAAACTAGTGGGTTCTCTCCCTTAGTGATTATTAATTGTTTTTCAAATCACTCACGTTAAAGATATTTTTTCTTAATTAAATTTTTTTTTTTTTATTTATGTATAGATGCGAGATTTTTAACAAAACATAATTTAAAAATTAGTTTTCTAAATATGATTGGCTCATACAAATCATTCGATAAGGGCGATTTTTTCAGAAATATTTTTTTGCGGATTGCAAAGTTTTGTTCATTCAATAATATTATTAGTTTGAATGAAGCATTTTTCTATAGGAAAGAACATTATTATTATCATGTAGTGATGGAAAAAGAAAAATTAATTTAAGAATGATATTTTTATTTAAATTTGATTGGAAACATTCTTTTGTTTCAAAGACAATATTATCCTCTAATAGTGATTGGAGCATCTTTATTATGCATTTGAATCCCTACAGTTCTATGCACGACTCCTCCATTCTTGACATGCTCGGTTATGTTGGCCATTTACGGTGTTTTCCACGCCTTCGTTATCACCACCATTTAGCTAAAGCTTCTATTTCCACTATTCCAACTTTCATTTTTCCTGCACGAAAAGAATCTTTATGGTTCATCATTATCTAGTTGTATGTGGTGCTTCAAAATCCCTACTTTTATATGTTGTTTCAAAATCCCTTCCACTGTCACATTGCACATTCATGTTGATTTCCTCTGATGATTGAAATGAAAAGAACCTGTTAGAAGAAGAAGCCTGAGGTTTTCTTTCTATCTTGTTTGTCTTTTTTTCCTGCTCATTATTTTGTTCTTTTGACAATGTCATTCGATCAGTTGTTTTAGAAGTTTCTTGATAAAATCTTATTTCTACATGAGACTAATCTGGATTGACTCTCACATTGATGATTCCTGTGTTTTTCCTTTTTACCAAACTTGAGTTTTTCTAGGTGACAAAGCAGAAGTGTGCACAGAAGGTTAGAGAGAAAAACGACACGAAGAGAAGCTTTGGTGGTAATAAAAACTTCACTTTGGGGTTTTATTTGTTTGATTTTTGGCAGTTGTGTTGAACAAACTGAACAAATCTAATTTTTGAGCCTCTGAATTAGATTATTTTGGTGTAGACTTTGAGGGGTTTTCCAATATTAGGTAATTTCATGATATGTTATTGATTCTTAATTGATATAATACCACTTGATTCAATGCTTGACTATCTTTGTTCAACATATTCAATTTGACAACTTCAACGCAACCTTGAGATTGTTAAAATTTCTTATGTCTTTCTTATGTTTTACAAGATCCTCTACCATGATTTGAAGAAAATGTCGACAAATACTTTTTCTATGGTATTTATATTATTATTTTATTTTATTGTATTTGATTTATAATTTAGTTCTCCCTGAGTTATGGCTTGTTCATAAATCACTTGGAACCTTCAATCTCCAGTGAACTTCATTGTCATATTACATGTAGTGGGTTGTCTTCAATACTCTATTTTCAAGCAATCATTTCAATTTTATGTGCAAATGGGAGGCGTGCAAGGTATGTTGAAGGTGTTGAGTAAAGTGTTCAAAAAACTCGGCACAAGATGTTAAATCCATTTTTAGGAGTAGAAGAATGTATTATGCTACACAACGGTTTAAGGGTATGTCTTAGGAGGAAAGTGTAGACACTAAAATCTGTCCATTACCCTTATTCTAGCCATTAAATAGATATTTATTATTTATTTAATAATTCATGTCCTACCTTTAATTAAATAAATTCACAAATTTATTTAATTAAGAATCATCTTTATGCCCTATCCTTGATTAAATAAAGTTACATTTATTGAATATTATCCTATCACATTCCCACTTGTATCTTAACCCTCCATTTAATTAAGTAAATGATTTTGTTTACTTAATTAATCCTTTTTCTCCCACTTGGAATGAAATATTACATTTAATTCTATTTGAGCACATGGCTCCTTATTTTAACCCTCACCTAACCTCACTTCTCTAACCTAACCCATCTTTCTAACCCACTTGCCACTAATTAATCCTAATCTCCCATCTAATCACTCCCTAATCATTTGCACAATCTTAATTTGTTGGATGATATCAGTTTTAATTACTAATCATGCTGTTGATATTCATGTTTTGTCACTGATGTCAACATATATTTATGTGGAGACGACAGACTAGTTACTTGACTGGAAGAAGTGTACGGATGATTCAGAATGATCAAAGTTGGATTTATGCAGAAGGATGTGTGTTGACCTTATTCCTAAGGTCGCTTGGCTTTATGTTGCATATTGTGGATGTTATAGTTGATTTGGTGAAGACTAGTTTCTGGACTGTAACTATGATTCTGGACAGAGTAGGTCTCTGTGTTTCGGGTATATCTTTATGGTGAAGATATTCAGATGATGCGAGCTTACTGGTGGACAGTCGACATATGTTGGAGTAATGGGTTGAGTTCGATTGTGGTTTGGTTACCGGTGACGTCAATTGTGGCGTGTATTCTGAAGGAGACCTATTTGCTGGCCGACTTCAGACATGTAGCGTGTAAAATGAATTTGTGAGCGTGGATTGCAGATCTAGAAGCATAATTGATGGATTGTAAATAATGTTTACTTTTTATAGGTACCGTTTGTATCTTATCAAGGGGTCAAATAATTAAATTTTATATTGGAAAGCCTTAATTGGCCGACCTAATTAATTATTTGTGTATTAGGAAAGCTTAAATGACCGACCTAATGAATTATTGTAAGAGGGTATTTATGAGTGATCTTTTCTTTTGAAAAGATGTGACAGAGATTAAAAGGTGAAGAAGAAGTGAAAGTTGCGAGGCTTGTTTGGCTACTAGATGTAGAGCATAACTTATGAGAAGAATAATTCATTATAACTGACCAAACAAAGACAGCTGCTATCAGACAGTTCACTGGATTGTGTATTTTCTTTATACACTTGTTTGGATTGTGAATCCTTGAGGGTGGCTTTAACCTTCTTTGGGCAGTGAGCCTACTATTTCTTTTGACTCTTAACAGGGTCTGTCTCCTAACAGGGACTATGTATTGTAATGTTGTAACAAGCTCCTAACAGGGCTAAATCTTTTAACATGGATATTATACTCTTGGTACATTATTTATGGGTGTTAATTCCCACCGGGGTTTTACCTTTAAGGGGGTTTCCTCCATAACAAATATTGTGTTATGTTGTTGGCATTTATTGTGTTGTCATTTACAATTGCATATTTAGTTTATAAAGTTTAAAGTTTAATAATCTATATCACAACTGACTCAACCCCCCCCTCTTAGTTGTCTTTTGGACTGTTATTCCTAACAATTGGTATCAGAGCATGTGTTCCTTAGAGAGAAAGTTTAACAACTTGAGGTGATCCTGAAGATGACTTACTACAGGAAGGATAGTCCAAAGTTTGATCCTGAAAACTTTGACATTTGGCAGAACAAGATGAGAACACATTTGCTATGTTTGGGAATTGACTACTGGATGATCACAAAGAAGAATGAAAAGATAGCGACTGAGGATGAGTTAGAGACGGCTACTGAAGATCAGAAGAAGTTATTTTCATGTAATATGGTTGCAAGGGAATCTTTGATCAGCGTACTTTCAGAAGGAGAATTCACAGAAGTAAAGGACTTGGATTCTGCACATGAGATCTGGTCAAGACTGGAAGCATTATATATTGGAGACAAGTTTACTAAGCAGGCAAAGCTACAAAAATGGAAGACAAAGATGGAATCACTGAAGATGAGAGAAGATGAGAACATAAGGGCATATGGACAGAGAATTACTGAAGTGGTTACTGGTACTAGAAACTCTGGAGGTACTTACAGTGAGGAAGAAGTACAATCTATAGAGGAGATTATACCTTTGACACCGACTTCACCAGAGAGATGTTAATTGGAAAGATTACTACATTTGAGGCCGCAGAATTGGGAAACACTTTACCTAAAGTTGACTCAGCATTCAAGGCAACCGTGCACACGAACAAAAAGACCTTATCTATAAATGCAAGCACCAGCAGTAATGATCTAAGAGAAGAACTTGGAGCCTATGCAGATGAATGGGAACAAATACAAGAAGAAGAAAGAAAGCTAGATGAAGTTGTGGCACTGATTGCTAGAAGAGAAAAGAGAAGTAAGGGAGATTTTGAAGGCAAATTACCTTTGAAATGTTTTTCATGTAACAAGATTGGTCATTTTGCATCTAGATGTCCTACAAGAGTTCCAAAGCACAAACCTAAGTTTTCAAGTCTAAGTATTCAAAAGACAAGGAATGTTATTATGCTAGGGAGGTTATATTTGATGATGATGATGGTGACTATGATGAAATTGGATTTGTTTCTATTAAGGATGATGAACCTATGCATGAAGAAAAAGCCTTAGTATCCCGAGTTGAAAAGAAATTTGAATGGGTTATAGACAATGGTTGTTCACATCATATGACTGGAGATAAAAACAAGTTTGTTAGTTTGAAAAGACATGATGGTGGTGTTGTCATATTTGGTGACAATACTCCTAATCTTATTATTGGAGTTGGATCTATTTCCTTGGATGGAAAGACTAACACTGACAATGTATTACTATTTGATGGACTTAAGCATAATATGTTGAGTGTTGGACATTTAGTGGACAAGGGTTATCAATTGAAATTCATTGATGGGAAATGCTCTATCAGAAGTACAGCAGGAGACTTGATCGCATCTGGTACTAAATCCAGAGGTAATGTATTTGAATTGAACACATCTAAAGCTTCTTGTTTTATTGTGAAGGTTGATGACAGTTGGTTATGGCACAGAAGATTTTGTCATGTTAACTTTGATAACATTGTGAAGGAAAGTATGACAAAAGCAGTAAGAGATCTACCTAAAATTGTAAAGCCATCTAACACTATGTGTAGAGAGTGTGTTATGGGGAAGCAGACTAGAAGCACT
>MU223312.1:1404639-1440966 GCA_018584345.1 Thuja plicata | reverse complement strand
TGGGTTACTTACTTAAGGGAGAAATATGAAGCATTTGACAAATTCAAGTTATTTAAAACAAAAGTTGAGAATGAATATGGTTTGAAGATAAAATGTTTGAGATCAGACAGAGGGGGAGAGTTTCAGAGCTATTTAATACATATTGTGAAGAGCAAGGAATATACAGACAGACATCAACCCCTAGAACTCCACAACAGAATGGGATAGCAGAGCGAAGAAATAGAACTATATTAGATGTTGCAAGGACTATGTTGCTGGAAGGAAATGTGTCACATGTTCATTGGAGAGAAGCAGTAGGGATTGTTGTGTACACACTAAATAGAATTCATATCAGAGAAGGTACAAGTAAGACTCCTTATGATTTATGGTTTGATCATACACCTACTGTAAAATATTTCAGAATATTTGGTAGTAAATATTATATCAAGAGAGATGATGAAATAGGCAAGTTTGATGCTAGAAGCGATGAAGGAGTCTTTCTTGGTTATTCCACTAAGAGTAAAGCATATAAATGTTTCAATCTGAGATTGAGAAATTTGACTGAAAGCGCCAATGTGAGGATAGATGAAAAGTTTCAGATTTAGGAAAGAATGTATGACTGTGGTCAGATTACAGAAGTGAAAGAGGTTACTGCTGAATCTGAAGAATCCTTGATGATTAACAATGAGATTGAAGATGAACAGACTGAAGCTACTGAGACATTGAAGACACCAAGGTATGTTAAGAAGAGTCATCCTGGAGATCAAACTATTTGTGATGCAAATAAAGGTATGATGACTAGATCTAGAACTAGAGATGAGATCTGTTTGATTTCTCAAGTTGAACTGAAGACTACTGATGAAGCATGTAGAGATGAATCTTGGACTAAAGCAATGGAAGAAGAACTTGAACAGATAAAGAAAAATAATACTTGGGAATTGGTTCCAAGACCCAAGAACAAAAATGTGATTGGTACTAAATGGGTTTTTAGAAATAAGATGGATGAGGAAGGAATAGTGGTAAGAAACAAAACAAGACTGGTATGTAAAGGATATTCACAACAAGAAGGCATAGACTATGAAGAAACATTTGCTCTTGTTGTGAGATTGGAAGCTGTGAGATTATTTCTTGCTTATGATGCACATAAAGACTTTAAGGTTTATCAGATGGCTGTGAAGTCAGCATTCTTGAATGGTGATCTAGAGGAAGAAGTTTACATTGAGAAACTTGATGGTTTTCCTTTGACAGATGATGAAAACAAGGTTTGCAGATTGAAGAAGGCATTGTATGGACTGAAACATGCACCAAGAGCATGGTATGCAAGACTGGACAAATATCTACTTCATCTTGGTTTCAGAAAAGGTAATGCAGATAGTAATTTATACTTGAGAATTGATGAAGATGGAATCTTAATTATAGAATTTTTTGTTGATGATATCATTTTTGGAGGCAATGATAAGATGATTAAGAAGTTTGCTAAAGAAATGGAAAATGAATTTGAGATGTCAATGATTGGTCAGATGAAATTTTTTCTTGGTTTGCAAATTAATCAAAGTAAGAATGGCATTTTTATATCTCAGACCAAGTATCTTAAGGAAATGTTGAAAAAATTTGGAATGGAAGATTGTAAACCGGTTGGGACACCTATGGTGATTGGAAACAAATTGACTAATAGTGATGAGACTCAAAGTGTCATTCAGACAAAGTAAAGATTGATGATTGGAGGTCTACATTATCTAACTCACACTAGACCAAATATTACCAATGCAGCGTGAATTGTGGCTAGATATCAGGCAGATCCTAAAGAGACACATTTTGCTGTTGTAAAAAGAATTTTCAGATATTTGAAAGGGACAATAGAATATGGACTATGGTATGAAAAATCGAAAGATTTTACTTTGCAAGCTTATACTGATGTTGATTAGGCAGGTAATGTGGATGACAGGAAGAGTACAAGTGGTGGTGCATTTTTCCTTGGAAAAAGATTGGTTTCTTGGTTGACCAAGAAGCAGAACTATATTTCTCAATCTACTGCTGAGTCAGAGTATGTTGTTGCTACAATAAACTGTACACAAGTTGTTTGGATGAAACAAATGCTGAAGGACATTGGAATAATTTTCAAAGAACCAATGGTTATCCATTGTGATAACACTAGCACAATGAATATGTTGAAGAATCTTGTAATGCATTCAAAGAATAAACATATTTATATTAAGTATCATTTCTTGAGGGAAAAGGTAGCAGATAAAGAGATTAAACTAGAGTATATTAGCACAAAGGAACAAATAGAAGATATATTTACTAAACCTTTGCCAAAAGATGCTTTTGATCTCAGAGGCATGCTTGGGTTGGTGGCCCCTCCCAGTGGTAATTAAATGATGCAGATGTGCATCAGTCTAGTGGATCTTAGAGCTATATCATTCTCTGGACTTGATGTATGGATCTACTCCTTAGGGGGAGTGATCGCATGAGAACACTATGGAGTACAATTGGGTGATCTTGCACCTGATTGATGGACATGAAGTTTTGAAAAAGCTACACCTTACAAAAGACTACAGATGAGTTATGGCACCCTTTTCCATTGTTGCCAAAGGGGGAAGGAATCTATGTGAAAATCCCTACTGTTTTGAGATATTTGTGTTGAGGATATTGAGAAGATTGTATTGAGAGAGAGTAATTTTGGGTTGATGCATATGGATTTTCCCATATGTTGCCATCAATTCCAAAGGGGGAGATTGTTGGATGATATCAGTTTTGGTTACTGATCATGTTGTTAATAGTTATGTTTTTCCATTGATGTCAACATATATTTATGTGGAGAGGACAGACTAGTTACTTGACTGGAAGAAGTGTACGGACACTGTACGAATGATTTAGAATGATCAAAGTTGGATTTATCTAGAAGGATGTGTGTTGACCTTATTCCTAAGGTCGCTTGGCTTTATGTTACATATTACGGATGTTACAGTTGATTTGGTGAAGACTGGTTTGTAGACTGTAACGGTGATTCTGGACAGAGCAGGTCTCTATGTTTCAGGTATATCTTTTAGGTGAAGATATTTCAGATGATGTGAGCTTACTGGTGGACAACCAACACATGTTAGAGTAATGGGTTGAGTTTGATTATGGTTTGGTTGCTGGTGACATCAGCCGTGGCGTGTATTCTGAAGGAGACCTATTTGTTGGCTGACTTTAGACATGTAGCGTGTAAAATGAATTATGAGCGTCGATTGCGGATCTGGAAGCATAATTGATGGATTGTAAATAATGTTTACTTTTTATAGGTACCATGTCTATCTTATCAAGGGATCAAATAATTATTTGTATATTGGAAAGCCTTAATTGGTCGACCTAATTAATTATTTGTGTATTAGGAAAGCTTAACTAGTCGATCTAATGAATTATTGTAAGAGGGTATATATGAATGATCTTTAATTTTGAAAATATGTGACAGAGATTAAAAGGTGAAGAAGAAGTGAAAGCTGTGAAGCTTGTTTGGCTACTGGATGTAGAGCAGAATTTATGAGAAGAATGCTTCATTGGAACTGACCAAGCAAAGATAGTTGCTATCAAATAGTTCATTGGATTGTGTATTTTCTTTATACACTTGTTTGGATTGTGAATTCTTGAGGGTGGCTTTAACCTTCTTTGGGAAGTGTGCCTTGGCAATGAGCCTACTATTTATTTTGACTCCTAACAGGGACTATGTACTATAATGTTGTAACAAGCTCCTAACAGGGCTAAATCTTTTAACAAGGATACTATACTCTCAGTACATTATTTGTGGGTGTTAATTCCCACTGGGGTTTTACCTTTAACAGGGTTTCCTTGACAACAAATATTGTGTTATGGTGTTGGCATTTAGTGTGTTATCATTTACAATTGCAGATTTGGTTTATAAAGTTTAAAGTTTAATAATCTATATCACAACTGATTCACCCCCCCCCTCTCAGTTGCCTTGTGGACTGTTATTACTAACATAATCAATGGATTAGAAAACTCAAGTCACATGTGACTCTTACACATTCCTTACACTCTCTTACAAAGCCTTACACACTTACATCTTTGTCCCACTTCACATGTGAACTCAACCTTGAGCCATCACTTTCCAAAGTTGCTCACACGTGTGAGAAACCTTGGTCATCTCACCCTCTTCCATATTTTGACCTTTATCATTGAGTCATCACTTTCCCAAGCTGCTCACACATGTGTGAGCAACTTTGGTCTTCTCACCCTCTTATACCTTCTTACACATTGTCATTGACCCATCACTTTCAAAGGTTTCTCACACATGTGTGAGAATATTTGAATGGTCAAAACCCTAATCCACTTGGCCTCCACTTAGGATCCACTTTACCTGCACCTCATGGCCACATCATTAATCCTGTGCAATCCTATCCCTTCATCCAACTTTGAATCCAAATGTCCATTTTACTCAAAATCCTATAAATTGAGAGATTTTCTCCTCCTTCAACAACCAACTTTCATCACATTGTTATGATGCATGGATGTGAGCAACCACATTCCATCCATCTACAACAAATCAACAACAATTCTTCATTTTGGGGAGGTTTGCATATTATTGTATTAAGTAGTGGAATTTCTTTCTTATTTCTATTTCATCATATTTGCATGCAATCTTTTCATATCTTTTGAGGTGTATGTGATAATTTAGGAATTAGTATAGTTGATTATGTCTATTCCTTTGATACATTTTTACATGCTACAAAAAGTACACACATAATACACATATTTAGGTGTTAAAAAATAAAAATTCTCTAGGTTAACCTATCACATGGTTTATATGATTCTATATTCCCTAATGAAAACTCAAGAACATTTGGGTTTGTTGGTGTATCATCTTAAAATGGAAGCACTTCCATTTTGGTATGTTTAGCACCTTCATTTAGTGTGCTTGCATATTAGATTTGCATTTAGGATGCATTTATGTTTGATTCTTCATGATTAGGTGAAATCGGGGTTAGGATCTTATGGATTCTCCTTGGTTTCCCTCTCCATGACTCTATTTTCTAGGTAGGACCTATGTGTGGGCCCTCCTATACCTCATCATACTCTCTCTAGGCCTCTTGGCCTTCTTCCCAACATTCTGGAATGTTCCATCACCTTCCTAGGTCCCCGGTTGACCTGGAAATCTCACAGACACCACTAGGTGACCTGCCTGGATCCTCAGGTTAGGGTCGAAATTGACCCTGACCTAGGTCAGGGTCGAGGTCGACTGTGACCTAGGTTAGGGGCAAGTTTGACCTTGACCTAGGTCAAGGGTGAGGTCGACATAGACGTCTATTGGGTGTTGGTCCCCACTTTCAATTCTGGAGCTTATCGGGGTTCTAAACTTAAAATAGGTCCCCCGGTTCGGATGCAGAAGTGTTTTCTCTGATATATAATTTAATTAATTCCCTCCTTGGTTGGTGATTGTGATTGAACCATAATTCAAGGTGAAATTTGAATTTGGGTCCCTCGCATTTCCCTAGGAGACCTATATTGAGATCTTTATATAAACACTCTCTTTTGCCTTCATTTGATCATGAAATGAAATCGGGAGATGACATGATGCAAATAAGCAAGAGGATGATATAGGAGGAAAAATCTAGGAGGATATGTTGATACATTCAAGCATTTTTTGTGGACAAGTTATTGTAGATCTTCATTGAAGCAAGAAGGTGCTCTTTCTTTATTAGATCTACCATTCTCAACGTTCAAGAATTCAAAAGGACATTATCATGGGGTAGCAATTACGGATTGTGAGTTGGTTGGAGTACTTTAGCCTTGGGGGCTTGGTATGCTTTCTTTATCATATTCAAATCTATGCATAGCTTTCTCATTTCCATGTTATGTTAGGATTATTAATCTAGAAGATTAGATCTTGATATTACATGTTCAAAGACTCTTTTCAAAGAGAAAACACACACATACATACATTCTATATTCGGCTATTCGTGGAGGTGGAGATCACCAAAATGGGGGTTTGACTAAGGAAAAACCCTATATAGCCACCCCAAAATCCTCTTTTCAAATATTTGCAGGTGCTATTTTCGGGAGTTATAGGTATAGGACAGCGGATCTGAGACCAGATTTGGATAGCCTTTTCAGCAAACTATCAGGATCTGAAAACATATTTTTTGTTGAGGTAGCACAGGTCAGGGTCGAGATTATTGGGTCAGGGGTGAGATTAGTGGGTCAAGGTCGACCTTTTTCATAAGACGGTGTCGAATCAGAAAAATATTTATGGGTTTTGTTCATCTCTGCATTCCAGTTTCAGATCATACTTCATATTTTCCAGAAATACAGTATAGACCTTAGAAAACAACATTCTTCAAATCTGCTATGATATGAGGTAGGTATTTTACTCCTTAATTCTTTACTTGTATTCTCAATTCCTTATTATGATAATTAAGTGTATTAGACTAAAATTGGACTTAGGGTCTCTTTTCATATGCAATTCCTATTATCTAGAAGACCTCATATTCAACACCAATTTTAGATCTTACATTTTGGTTAACCCGTCATAGACAACTCTTTCTTTTTGGTGTTGGATATACATTTTATATTAGATCTTGCATTCATATAGAAGTAGGTTTTCTGTTATGCTCTTGCATTTATATTTCAAAATTCATAAAAATCATAAAATTTCTTTAAGAAAACACAAAAATATTTACATGCTTGTTATTTTATTTTTGTGCTCAACATGTATGATTCTTGTTTAGAATACTTTGATGAGGATTTTATTGTACAAGAGGATAGACCCCTTAATGAGGTACATGGAAGTGAGTGTGCAAATGGTTTGAATGGGACCGCCATGGATCCCATTCCCACTTCATCCTCCTCCAAAACCTCTCCAATTGACTTTTACCATAGAGTGTATGCACGGTTACCTTCATACCCCTCTATTTGCAACATTGAGGTACCTAGAATGGTATTTCCTAAACCTTTGATGACGATAAAAGGATGTCCTCGAATAACTATTAAGGGTAAACCTAGAGATCCTTTGGATTTCTTTGATAACATAGATTCCGTTTCACATGCTTATCACACATGAAATAATCCTCAACCTACTGTCCCAGCTACTTTACCTCCTTCTCAACCTGTGCTTCCTTCGACACCTAGGTTACTTTCTTCCTTTAAGGAATATGATTTAATTGAGCAGTTACGTGCTAATCCAGCTAAGATCTCTTTATGGGAATTACTTCAAACTTCTCCTACATATCATGAGGCGTTGCAAAAAGCTTTATCCACTCTTCCTACTCTGCCTCCTAACCAAGAGAACATTAATTCATTTTTGGAGTGCATACATACTATGCCTTCTATACCTCCTATTGTGTTTTCTAATAATGATTTACCTTCTATTGAGGTGCAGAATCAATATGATGCTCTTATGGTTATTGTCTCTATTAATCAAAGTATCATTCATAGAACACTAATTAACAATGGATTTGGGCTTAATGTTTGTAGCATGGATATGCTTAGGGAAATTAAAGCTGATCTTACAACTATTCAACTAGATAATATTCCTATTCATGGATTTGATAATATTGCAAAGCAAACTTTGGGTATTATTACGCTACCTATCAAAGTTGGTCCTATTCTCCTCTACACTCCTATCCATGCTATGCCAAGACCGCTCAACTACAATCTTTTATTAGGAAGACCTTGGTTACATACTATGCATGTGGTTCCTTCTACTCTTCATCGTAAGGTGAGGTTCATTTATAACAATTTGATGTACACATTACATGCAGATGATGTGCCAAATCCTTGCCTGAATGCAAAATATGCTAAGGTTCCTGAGCCTATACAACCTAGTGAAAAACCGGAGCAACCACTTGAAGTTAAACAAGCTGAAATTCCATCTTCTTCTTTGACGGAAGATGATTGGGGAACATTAGATTTCAATCCTTCTTTCATAGGGGAATACAAAGTTTTGGATTTAGCATTTATGAAAGAACAAAGTGAATTTGAAAAACAAGTGTTTATCCCTTCTCCGTTATCTGAGGAATTAAAAAGAAACTTTGTTGCTGCTTCAGGTAATGAAATGATTGAGACAATCAAACCAAATTGCTATGACATTGTGACATATGTTGCTCCTTTAACTCAATCGGGTATGGCCGATAGATATGGTTCTGGTTATTATTTACTCAAGAAATCAGGATTTAATGGTAAAGGTTGTGGTAAATATGAGCAAGGTATACAAGTACCCTTGGACAATGAAGGTTGTGATTATACTTATGGGTTAGGATTCAATCCTTATAGGCGACCATCCACTTTTCCTGTTAATGTTAATCATATTTATGGTGGACATTTGAAATTGGTTAATCCACTTCTCCTTGACATGGATCAAAAACCTAGTTTGGATATCTTCCCTAAGGATGAAGCCCTCACTGGTTTTTTAGGGGCTTACCAAGATCTACCTAGGTTTCATCATAGAAGAAGAAAACTCTATTGTCTGAACAATGAAGCCTATTTTGGAGAACATGGTGAACAAGATATTTCTCCTTTGCCAATGGATCCTCCCATACAAAGTAACTTATTAATAATGGAGACCATTGAAGTTCAATTAGATGAGCATGATTCTGAAAAAACAATAAAAATTGGAAAATGTTTGAGTCATGATGAACATGATCAATTGGTTTCCCTCTTGCTTGAATATAAGGATATTTTTGCTTGGACATATTCAGATATGCCGGGTATAGATCCTAAGATTGTTACTCACAATATTGTTCTTAAACCTAATGCTAAACCTGTAAAACAAAAGATCCGCAAGATGAATCCAGGTATTGCCTTACTAGTAAAACCTAAAATCGAAAAACTATTAGGTGCTGGGTTCATCCGTTCTATTGATTATTCTGAATGGATTTCTAATATTGTGGTTGTTTCTAAGGGGGAAAATAAGATCCGAATGTGCATTGATTTTCAAGATTTAAATAAAGCATCCTTAAAAGATGACTTCCCACTGCCTAATATTGACATGATTGTGGATTCAACAGCAGGTCATGCTTTATTATCTTTTATGGATGGTTTTTCAGGTTATAATCAAATATTTATTCCTATTGAGGATCAACTTAAAACCGCATTTATAACACCTTGGGGGACATTCTGTTGGGTCATGATGCATTTTGGATTAAGAAATGTAGGAGCAACTTATCAACGTGCCAAGACTTTGATTTTTCATGATTACATTCATAAAATTTTAGAAGATTATGTGGATGATATCTTGGAAAAATATATACAAAGAGAGGATCATGTGTTCATCTTAAGACAAATATTTGAAAGAATTAGGAGCTATAATATGAGATTGAATCCTAAGAAATGTGCTTTTGGAGTAGATTCTGGAAAATTACTAGGGTTTATAATCTCTAAGCGAGGCATAGAGGTCGATACTAAAAAGATTGATTCTATTGTTAACATGCCTCCTCCTAAGAACATTTCTCAATTATGCAGTTTACAAGGTAAAATACAATCTATTCATCGCTTTGTTTCTAACCTAGCCGATAGGACTATTCCTTTTACTTCTTTACTCAGAAAAGACACCATTTTTTCTTGGAACCAAGAATGTAAGCAATCCTTTGAACAATTTAAGGAATATCTTGCTAATCCTCCTATCTTACAACCTGCTCAGTTTAATAAACCCTTTTATCTATATACTTTTGCTACTTCCAATGTTGTAAGCGCATTGTTGTCTCAACATGATAGTGAAGGAAAGGGAAGACCAGTATATTATATTAGTCAGACCTTATTGCACTATGAAACCCGATATACTCAATTAGAAAGACAATGCCTGGCTTTAGTTTATGCTTGTCAAAAACTTCAACATTACTTGTTGAATGTTGAGGTCAATTTGATTGTTAAATTTGATCCTCTAAAATATATTTTTTCAAAAAATGATCTCTCTGGCCGTCTGGTAAAGTGGGTGATGTTACTTATAGAATTCGATCTCAATTTTATCCTTCAAAATTCAATCAAAGGACAAGCTTTAACTGATTATTTAGCTGAAGCTCCTTGTCCTCATTCTAATACAAGTGTTACCTCAGTAGAATTTCCAAATGAGAATATATTTGCAATTAAACAGGAAGATGTTTCAGAATTATATTTTGATGGTTCTAGATGTAAGACAGGTTCTGGAGTGGGCATTATCTTGATCCGTCCTACAAAGAAACCAATACCTATGTCATATAAACTAACTTTTCCTTGTACTAACAACATTGCGGAGTATGAAGCTCTTGTAGCTGGCTTATGAGTAGCTTCATCCCTTCATATTAAAAATTTGGAGATTTATGGGGATTCACAATTAATTGTTGAACAAATCAAAGGAGGTTATCAAACTAAGAATGATAAAATGACGCAATATCAAGATTTGGCTCTAGATATTCTTTCACAATTCTCTTCTTATATGATTCAAACTTTACCTAGGAAAGATAATCGACATGCGGACGCCATGGAAAGCACAAATTCTTTGGTTTGTCTTGAGAATAATGATGAAAAATTTCAATTTACTATACATACTCTTAAAAATCTTGCAATTTCTGAGAAGGTTACTGCTGATTGTTTTAACTTGCATCTTGATGAATGATATTCACATATCTTTCATTTTTTGAAAGATAATACTTTTCTGGAATTAGCAACAAGGAACACACATAATCATATTAGAAAGCTTGTAGCCCATTATATCTTTTTAGGAGATATGCCTTACAAATGATCTTACAATGGTTTGTTATTAAGATGTCTTAACAAAACCAAAGTACCTGTAGCTTTAGCAGAAGCTCACTCTGGTTCTTGTGGAGGGCACTTTGGTGGCAAATCTTTAGTTAATAAACTTCTTAGAATGGGATACTATTGGAAAACAATGGAGCAAGATTCCTTTATGTTTTTTAAAAAGTGTCCTCAATGTCAACAACATGGTAATCTAATCCACGCTCATGCTCGCAAGCTTCGTAATCAAGTCACTCTGTGGCCTTTTAGCATTTGGGGTTTTGACCTTATTGGAAAAATCTCACCAACTTCTTCTCAAGGACATACATACATCCTCACAGCTACATACTACTTTATGAAGTGGGTAGAGGCCATTCCCCTACATTCTACTAGTGCATATGTTATTTGTGATTTTATCCTTAATCATATTATAGCACGATTTGGTATTCCTTCAATGATAGTTTTAGATAATGGTACTTCTTTCAAAAATAAAGAAGTAATGAAATTCATGGAGAAATATTGCATTTAACACATATTTTTTACTCCCTATTACCCTCAATATAATGGTCAAGCTAAAGCATCGAATAAGGTTATTGAACAAACATTAAAGAAAATGGTTAACAAGCATGCGAAAGATTGGCATACCCAACTTACTTATTCTTTGTGGGCCTATAGGACTAGCGTTCGTACGACCACTGGTACTTCTCCTTATAATCTTGTTTATGGCACTGATGCTATTATGCCTTTGGAATTAGAAATACCATCTTTGCGTGTTTCATTTCATGGGATTATTGACAAAGATACTTTTCGAGAACAACGATTACAAGAATTAGAAATGTTAGATGAACAATGGATAAATGCTTTGGAACATATTAAGACCTATTATAAATCACTCCAGAAATAGTATAATCACAAGGTGATTGAAAGGTCATTCTTGGTATGGGATTTAGTCTTATATGAGAATCAAAGGAATGTGAATGCTTTACCTGGTGAGAAAGGGAAGTTTAGCCCAAATTGGCTTGGACCTTTTGTGGTTATTGAGGACTTTACTTCAGGTGCTTATAAAATTGCTGATATGAATGGTGTCCCTCTTAAGGAACCTATTAATATTATGCATCTCAAATGTTATTATCCTGAACTAAATCTTTCTTTCTTCATGTATGTATGTGTTCCTTATAGAATAATCATTTTATAAGTTATATAAATTTGAATGCATTCATACACATTTTCTTTCTATTATTTTTTTTGTGCATTGATGAAAATACAAGTAATCAACCATAAAACTAATTTTTCAAACAAAGTCTTTTTCATAAATAAAATTCTTCTAAGTTTGGTATGTATATGGCACATGTGCCATATCTATCAAACTATGTCTCTATGATCTGAGGGTCGGTGGCTCCCAGCTCTCTCTGATCTATGGTGTGAGGCTGAGGATCTCAGAACGGTAGTCCATGTGCAGATCATCGATATACTCATCTCATGGTTACGCTCCTGGGCTCTCTGTAGATTGGCCATCAACTTCTCCTCTCTTTCTTTACATAACCTCAGTTCTCGTTGTACACATAGGAAGATATCTGCATGTCTTCTGGGATCCCTTTGTCCTATAAGGGACTCTCGCTCACTAGCTGGTAGTCGGTAGGATATGCAGGTATCCTTCAAAACCTCAGATACAAAACTCCTCCACTCCGCTATGCTCACTGCAAAATTCAAAGAATTTTCTCTCAATACTTCTAGAAAAACATTCATTCAAAACATTCTAACTAAATTACATATGTCATACCTGGATCTCCCTCCTGAGTATCACCGAAGGATCTAGATGGTGGGGGCATGGAGTGGCTACTCTCTCCTCTCTCACTATGTCTGGGTCTAGGTGGTGGTGTCTTTGTGTGTGCTCGGGGAGATCATTGTGATCTCAAGGGTGAAATATAGACTGCATGATCATCGGTACTTGTATTGTGGCCAGGGGCATCTCCTCTGCCCTCTCCTCTACTCTCTCCTCTGCTCTCTCCTCCGCTCTCTCCTCATATCTCTCCTCCTCCATGGGATCTCCCTCAGGAATGGGCTCCTCCTCATGATCCTCATCTTCCTCCTCTGATACGTCACCACCCCAGTGCATCCTCTCTGAAAGACCTGGATCACCTGTAGGGTAGTCATCAAGGAAGATAGGATGGGTCCCCTATAAACTCCAATATCTAATATAATCTTTGCTAGCATCTACATAGGATGTCTTAGGGGCTACCTCTATATCCTTTGTCTCATCTATCTCACTATCTACAATGTCTTCTACTATAGGTCGGCGTATGGCACCGGGTCTCTGATAGTACCTCATTGGGTATGTGTATCGAGGAACTGTCTGGGGGACTCCTTGTATCAAACCAAACTATCTCATCACCCTATCATAGTAATATAGAATCACGACATGATTGATGGGACCCTCTAGCAACTTGTGTCACTGTGAGTATCTCAACTGATATTGTGTTTCTGGCTACTCTATCATCTGACAATAAGGTCTCCATATCACATCTATACCTATTACACGGTCAAGGCATACTCTCCAAAAGAGGATATCCCTATACTACTAGACATCTGCTAGCGGATATGTAAAGGCTCTTAGTGTGCTCGCATCTATCATCATTGGAACACCTTGTGGTCGTGTACATTTGTAGTGCTCAAACATCCAAACCTGTAACAAGGTGCATACTGTAAGACTATCCCGCTGATATCTCACTAGCTGAATCAACTCGTGGTAAAGATGGGCTAACATGTTGCACCCCCATGAGAAAACAACTCTATCACCCTCCATCCTATGCACGAGGTCGATAAATGGTGCTAAGAAAACTATACCCTTTGTGTTGGGTATCACAACCAACGAGAGTATACATAGCATCACTTTCTGTACCAAAGGTGTCAGACCTGCTAATATGGATGATAAGGTGATCTAATATGACCGGGTCCTCATTTGCGGTACCTGTCCCAAACAATACTCTCCATCTCCCAAAACCTCAGGTGGACCTCGCGGTCCTCTCGGTCTAACAGGCTCACCTTGGACCGGAAGTCGTACAATCCTGTACACATCCTCCAGCGTGATCATGATCTCCGCTGAGGGAAGATGGAAGGAACAAGTATCCTCATCCCACCTCTCTACCATGGCAGAAATCATGGACTGATGGAACCTCATCTATGGTAGGAATGCTACCCAATATAATCCCACATCTCTCAAAAGTTGTATCTCATCTGGCTGTAACTTGGACATGCTCTCTTTGACAGTCAACAGTAACCCTCCGAAGGGATGCTCTCAAAGATAGATAGGATCCTGTAAGCACAGAAAGGTATCATATTAGTACTCTATCATCAAGAAAACACTATGCCTACTTGACCTAGTCAAGGTCAACCTTTTTGGGTCATGGTCGACCTTTTTGGGTCAAGGTTGACCTTTGTGGGTCAAGGTCAACATTCACCCCAAAAAGGATAGAACCTTCCAGTTAGGGTCGACCTTAGAAGGTCAAGGTCGACATAACTGGGTCAGGGTCAACCTTTTTGGGTCAGGGTCTACCTTCCCTATAAAAACATGAATTTTTCAATCTTAAGTATCAAAACAAGAAACCTACCTCAGGCAGTGGGTGTCTGCTGGCTAGGCGCTCTCTCAGGACCTCCATACGGCTCGCTTGAAATTCTCCTCTCTTCAGCATCTTGTCTCCTTCTCCAACTTCTACAAATGGTATGAATGAGGAGGTAAGTGTCTCTTTCTCTTATTTATAATCTTCAAATTAGGGTTTTATTAGGGTTTCATTTGAATTTACTTAGGTCAAATTTGAATTTCCTTTTACATGCATTTAGATAGACATTCACTCTCTTCATCATAACCTGAGTTTGGTAGCTCCGTTTTTAGTGCCGTCAGAAGCGTTGGAATCATGATTTAGATACCCAACCTCTTGAGTTAGTTTAGGAAGGTTTAGGAACCTTATAAATAGTTTAGGAAAAGAATTTTAAATAAACTACATAGTCAGTGTATAGAATTTACCTTATCACCATGTTTCACCTTTTAAAAATCAGTAAGCCAAAACATGGGGGGGCATAAGGGGTTTTATACACTTCTCAAGATCATTTTAGTAAGGATTAGGTTATCTATGGATTTTTCATTAACCTGGTGTGCTACAGGTTGCGAGTACTAATGGTTTCTTGCAGGATCTCTACATTGAGGACTTGGCTATATCCTTTTCACTTTGTGATGTTTTCTTAATTTAGCTTACATACTCACGTAGTGTCATATCTAAGCTAAAGTGGGGGATAAATATATCATCTTAAAATGGAAGCACTTCCATTTTGGTGTGTTTAGCACCCTCATTTAGTGTGCTTGCATATTAGATTTGCATTTAGGATGCATTTGTGTTTGATTCTTCTTGATTAGGTGAAATTAGGGTTATGATCTTATAGATTCTCCTTGGTTTCCCTCTCCATGACTCTATTTTATAGGTAGGACCTATGTGTGGGCCCTCCTATATTTCATCATACTCTCTCTAGGCCTCTTGGCCTTCTTCCCAGCATTCTGGAATGTTCCATCACCTTCCTAGGTCCCCGGTTGACCTGGAAATCTCACAGACACCACTAGGTGACCTGCCTGAAACCTTAGGTCAGGGTTGAGGTCGACCATGACCTAGGTTAGGGGTGAGTTTGACCTTGAACTAGGTCAAGGGTGACATTGATATAGACCTCTGTCAGGTGTTGGTCCCCGCTTTCAATTCCGGAGCTTATCGGGGTTCTAAACTTAAAATAGGTCCCCAGGTTCGAATGCGGAAGTGTTTTCTCTGATATCTAATTTAATTCATTCCCTCCTTGGTTGGTGAATGTGATTGAACCATATTCAAGGTGAAATTTGAATTTGGGTCCCTCGCATTGCCCTAGGAGACCTATATTGAGATCTTTATATAAACACTCTCTTTTGCCTTCATTTGATCATGAAATGAAATCGAGAGATGACATGATGCAATGATGATGAAAATAAGAAAGAGGATGAAATAGGAGTACAAATATAGGAGGATATGTTGATACATTCAAGAATTTTTGTGGACAAGCTATTGTAGATCTTCATTGAAGCAAGAAGGTGCTCTTTCTTTATTATATCTACTATTCTCAACATTCAAGCATTCAAAAGGACATTATCATGGGGTAGCAATTACAGATTGTGAATTGGTGGGAATACTTTAGCCTTGGGGGCTTGGTATTCTTTCTTTATCATATTCAAATCCATGCATTGCTTTCTCATTTCTGTGTTATGTTAGGATTATTAATGTAGAAGATTAGTTCTTGATATTACATGTTCAAAGACTCTTTTCAAAGAGCAAACAGACACATACATACATTCTATATTTGACTATTCATGGAGGTGGAGATCACCAAAATGGGGGTTTGACTAAGGAAAAACCCTATATAGCCACCCTAAAACCCTCTTTTCAGATATTTGTAGGTGCTATTTTTGGGAGTTATAGGTATAGGACAACAGATCTGAGACCAGATTTGGATACCCTTTTCAGCGAACTATCAGGATCTAAAAATAGATTTTCTATCAAGGTAGCACATGTCAGGGTCAAGATTATTGGGTCAGGGGTGAGATTAGTGGGTCAAGGTCGACCTTTTCATAAGATGGTGTTAGATCGGAAAAATATTTTTGCATTTTGTTCGTCTCTACATTCCGGTTCTGGATCATACTTCAAATTTTCTAGAAACAAAGTACAAACCTTAGAAAACAACATTCTTTAGATCTACTATGATATGAGGTAGGTATTTTACTCCTTAATTATTTACAAGTATTCTCATTTCCTTATTATGATAATTAAGTGTATTAGACTAAAATTGGACTTAGGTTCTCTTTTCATATGCAATTCCTATTATCTAGAACACCTCATATTCAACACCAATTTTAGATCTTACAGTTGGCATGTGTCTTACAGTTGGCATGTGTTTTCATGTTGGCATAGCAGGGGCGGAGCTCCTTCTTTCTGTATGTCCTAAGAGGAAAGAACTTGCACCTTGCACATGTACCACAAGCCTTCAAAAAAAATCTTGGAATTTTGAGTTTGAGCTTAAGCTTCAAAAAAATCTGGAATGTATAGGCTAAAAGTCTATATGTTTATTTGTGTTGTCTGGTTTAGGGTTTATAACTTATATTCAATGTTTGTATGTGTTTATAAATCTTATCTTTTCTTTTTTATCTTATTAAATCATGCAAGTAGATTAATTTCACAAGTAGTTTTTGATTTTTTGTGATTAAGCTAAATTAATAACTTTCAATTTTTGTAGTTGAACTGATTTGAGTGTGTAAAATAAGTTATGCGTGGATTAACCTGTTCTAAAAGGTCTTGTGTCTTGACTTTACTAGCAAAGACTTAAATTCTAGCGAGATACAGTTGTCCATTTTGATGTTAATAGAAGACACATAAATTCTAGTTGCATCTGGATGCATGTTGACCTTACTAAAAGAATCATAAATTATATGTGGATCTGGTTCTTACATGTTGAGCATATTGGAAGACTATTAAATTGTACCTAGATCCGAGTCATCTATCTTTACCTTTCTAAGTTGAAAGACTCTTTAAACTCTTGATTTTTAGTTATGTCTTCTTCATCCATGTAGATAAGAAACCAGTGCAATAGAAACATATATTAGCTAAAAATAATGGCATTCAAAGCACCTGATTCTGTATATCTATATAAATGATGTGCATGGAACATGTACCATTTTATAGCAAAATTTATGTTTTCTACCATAAAAACTATTTATTGTACCATTTGCCTTAGTTTATCAAGAAGAAGTAGGAGAGAATAAATAAGAGAGTAATGTTCTAGGTGATACACATGAGATGCTTAAAAATTTGAAAATGGTTTGGTATGGCTTGATTTATCATTAAAGGGTGGAAATTGAAAAAAATTCAAAATGAGTGAATGTTACTATGCTACCATTATTGCTTCTCGTATCCATAAGACATGTTGGGTACATTATCTAAAAACAATCTTTACAGAATTTGAAAATTCTACTCCTTTTATTAGTTGGGCCTCTCTTCTATAAATGTATTTAATATAATCTCTATAATTTTATTGGTTCAAGAGATTTGTAATTTTTCAAGGGTTTGTGTACTTTTTATTGCCTGCCCCTTTATTCCTCTATAGATAAGGTTATTTTGTTGTTGAATGTTCTAGATGGCTTAAGGTTGGGACAATGATCATAAATAATATGTATTTTTGGGGATGCCTTGTGTTTAGGGATAAGAGATAATTTATTTCTCACTCATAAAAGTCAAGTAACTTAAGAATCCTTATCCCTGTGCCTTAGTTTGTCATGGATATTTTCTAATAGCTTTTTTCAAATGGTTTATTTTAATGCAACTTCATTTTACATGTAGAATATTTACAAAGGTACTTTATTTGTGTTTTAGAGCATCAATTAACCAGTAATAATGCTATTGTGAATGTCCAGTTAAATAGGCGTGTGTAAATGATGTTTATATATGTACCATTTTCTTGCAAAAAAAATTGTATGTGCCATGAAATCTTTTTTTTCTAGCTTATGTCAGAGGTTCATTTCATGTGTAGAATATTTACAAAGATATTTAATTTGTGTTGCACAACACCAATTAACCAATAATAATGATATTGGAAAGCCCAATTACAAAGGTGTGTGTACATGATTCTTATAGATGTACCATTTCCTTGCAAAATTTTGGTTTCTCTACCATGATATTTTCTTTTTCTACTTACGCCACAGTTAAACAAGAAGCACTATGAGAGATTATATCGGGAAATGATCTTGTAGGTGATATAAAGAAAATAATTATTGGAAAAATTGAGTATATTTTGGTAGGGCTTGAATTATTGGTAACTTGGTTTAAGGGTTGAAACTTTGAAAAAGGTACAAAACAAGGCAAGTCTGAATTTCTTTTGCTACCACAATCGCTTCTGGTACTGCTAAGGCATGCTAGCTATTTTGTTATGTGAAAACCACCTTTACAGAATGTGAAAAGGTCACTCTTTCTTTTATATGATATTTGATCCTTGGTCAATGTGATGGCCAAATTATTTTCACAGTAGCAGTTGTTTTACAGTTCATAAATTAATAGAGTTTGTAAATATTGTTTATGAAATTTGACCAGTTCATGATATTGTTAACAAAATTCATAGATACCAGAGAAACAATAATTGTATTGGACAACACATTTATGTTGTGTTTTTGTTATTGTTTTTTTTACTATTTGTTGTTTTATACAACTTGGTGGAGACTATCATATTCTATGTTTTGTTGATTTTGTTGTTGCAATGTCCACGACAAGTGCATTACAAGTTTTACAAGGTATGGACATTTAATTTCAGAGAGGTTTAGTTTTTTTTAGTTCTTTTTTAAGTCAAAACTTATTGTATATTTGCTTCCTCTGTTTGTGTGATTTCCCAACTTTGATGCAATTTCAATGTTTATTTCAAGTGTTCTTTTTTGTTATTAATGTGTCTGCATCTCCCAACTCTTTGAACATAACTTATATTTATGGAATTTTAGGTATCTTGGGGTAAAATATAATACAAAACTCCCTTAGGATTTTTATCCCATCAAAACATCACTAAATATTGATCTCATGAAGCTCTCCTACTCAAGTATTAGATGAGAAACTCTTAAAATCCGGTTACAAGATTTGTGCATGTTGAAAAATTGAAGAATGTTTTAATATGATCCGCTTTAGAAATTAATAAAAATGACTAGATCATTTGAACCAAAAGATTCTGTCATATTTTACTGACTAGAAAATTCTCTAAATTTTACTCTCACACATGACTCAAATGCCTCATTAGTTCTTTTTTGTCCCATCACATTTTCATCATTTTCTCTAAATTGGACTAATTCTCTACTCTCATCACCCAAATGAATTCGCATTCCACTCTGGTGCAGGAGCACCTAGTGGTTGGTCCTATCCAATCATGAAATTTTGGTTTGTAAAAGCTTTTCAATGGTTCTTGTTTAGTTTAGGTTAATTTGAGTTAGTTGTGTTTAGTTTTGTAGTGACATGTTTGCAATTATGTCAATTTTGGTCCTATGAAGGAGATGTAAGCCTAAATATGGGAAAATTGGAGAAGAGTACCTAGGATGTTGGGAAGGACCTATTTTTCTTCTAAGGAATTTTTGAAAGTGTTTTGGTGGTGATTGGGATCCATCATGTTGGTTTAGGACCTTAAAAGGTCAAAAATGCAAAAAGTTGTAAAAGTTGTCGAGCAACTTTTGCAACTTTGCAAAGTTGCTCGACAACATTTTTGTCAAAAGATGAAAAACCACCCAAAGTCAGTTATGGATCAGTTCAAAAAAATTTAATAGGTTATCCATACATATTTAAGGGGTCTTGGAAACCATGTAATGAGGTTGGTTACTATTTGACACAAATTGATAAGTATTTGGAAGGAGCAGTGGTTGTATTTCTCTAAATTTTTGTACAAGCATTGATTAATGGATTGAATTGCTTTCTATTTTGATGTAATTAGGTTCTAATAGTTGTTTTACTATTCTACTGAAGTAGGTTAACTCAGAGATTGTATTTTGTGCATCGTATGTAAATAAACTTCATGCTCTGTGTTCTCTAGACCAGACAAGACTGTAAATAGCACAATGACTCCCTATGTATTTCCAACCGTGGCAAATACCTGTGCCTTGGAGAAATGGTATAGGGGTCATTGCACATTATTTTTCTTTTTATTTTTGGTTTTGAGGTGACAATGGTGATTTTTGAGCTCTTTCCATAGACGAGCTTTGCTATATCCCAGCTACGGTAAATTGAGGAACAATATGTTTCATTTATAGGTTCAGATTGAATGAAGTGTTCCAATGCATGGAGGATGATCTTAGCAAGGAGAAAAAATTTATGAGCATTGGTAGAGGCCAATGAATCCATTTCATCTGGTTTTATGAAGATTTTCTACAAACATGCCTATTAGTGCTACTTTTAAGTACTTGGTCCCTAAGGGTTTTGAAGTACAGTATAGATGGCTTGAGGTCCCCTAACCCTAAAAATCCTTTGTTTTTTTCCAAAAGGGTATTTGGATCCAAGATCATATTTGAGGGTTCTTTTTGAATTTTGGGAGTTAATGAAGTTTAGGAGTCTAATTAGGGCTACAAAGAACTACTAGGCCTACTCCTTGAAATGAGGGATTTTATGAATGTATAGATGAGATATGGCTCTAAATCTTCAAGAATGAAGTAATTAGGCAGAAGGAAGTGTGGTACCTACTCGATAAGTGTTTGTGAGGTATTTTAATAGTTATGGTGGAATCTACCCTTGTAGGTTTAGTGTGGTATGAACTCATTATTGGTAGAGAGATACTTGATGTGAAGGGTAAGTGAATCCAATATTCTACCCTTAGGTTAGGGTTTGAGAAGAAGCCCTAGTAGGTCTAGAGAAGAGGCATGTAGTGAGTCATGCTGAATCAGTTGAAAGAATCTCCCTATCAAATTGGTATCAAAGCCCTGAAATATTTGGGCTAGGAAGGTCTATGAGTGACCTTGAATCTGTGGGTGAATCAACCATGGTGACCAACGTAGAGTTGGTTAAGAAGATGGATGAAAGGGAGGAGGAGAATAGAATACTGAGAGAACAACTTGTAGATATGGAAACTAAGCTTGATTAATTGAAAGCTAGGATAGAGGAAGTGAGTGAGAATGTGAAAGTGAGTAGGAAAAGGCAAGTCAGTGGCAGCAAAAGATGAAGTGTCAAAGCCTGATCTAGTACTAAAAGAGGAGCCATTCGATAGGGATCTAAAAGCCATGGGTGGAAAATCATTGGAAGGTGTACCCCTATTCAGTGGAAAAATGAAACCAAAGGTGGTCATGGAGTGGATAGAAGTTTTAGAAAACCACTTTGAATGTGAAAGTGTAATAGACACTCAAAAGGTGAAAGTAGCCAAAACAAGGTTGAGAGGAACTGCACTCACATGGTGGAAGTTTGTGCAGGATGAAAGACTAAAGGAAGGAAAGAACCAAATATCCACTTGGAAAGGGATGGTTGCAAAGATAAGGGATACCTATATCCCAGAGGACTATGAGGTACAACTTCATAAGAAGAAGTAGAATCTAAGACAAAAAGATTCAGAGGTGAGTGCCTATACATAAGAATTTTACAAATTATGCCTAAGGTTTAAGGTGATAGAGGATGAAAATATAAAAGTGGCTCTGTACCTAAATGGGTTAAGGTGGAGTATCCAAGAGGAAATAAGTCTCTTGACACCTACAAAAGTATAGAAGTGTTATCAACTAGCTCTTAAGGTTGAGGAGAAGAGAAAGAAAAAGTATGAAGCAAATAGCAGAGGCAGAGGAAGAGGTTGAGACTCCAGAGGTCAGAAAGGTAGATATGGTTGTAGGAACAATGATTCAAGACCCCAAGGGGAGACAAAAATAACAAAGTAGAGCTATGAAACTAGTAGCAGAGGTAATTATGGATGAGGAAGAGGTCCTAATAGTGGTTGTAGGGGAAGATTTGGTGGAGGATCCAATAGAGGTTCATTTGCAAACATGAAATGCTATAACTGCCACCAATTTGGGCATCCAATATATAGATGTCCTGACAAAGACAAATAATCTCAGTCAGAGAGAAGAATTAATTATGTTCAAGAGGATGCCAGTAGTGTGAAGTCTCTTGAGATAAATCTTGATTCAGAGAGTGGTGAAAATCTAATGATAAGAAGAGTTTTGATCGAAGAACAGTTAGAGAAGAACCTAAACAAAGGAGGTCACTTTTCAAAGTGGAGTGCAAGATTCTTGGTAAATTATGTAGAGTGATCATTGAATTAGGGTTAACAAACAACATAATCTTAGAGGAAGCAGTGAATAAGTTAGGGGTTACTAAGATACCTCATGACCATCCTTATAGGGTGACATGGTTGAACAAAGGAAAACATGTCCTAGTGAATGAGAAAGCCTAGATTAAGTTTGCAATTTAAGGCTATAATGGAAAGATACTTTGTGATGTACTTCCCATGGATGATTTCCATCTTCTATTGGGAAGACCCTGTCAGTTTGACAGAAAATCCATGCATAATGGATAAAAGAATTATTATTTGCTTAAAAAGGATGGAATGACATACAAAATCTAGCCTTTGGTGGAAGAAGGAGGAGTGAAGACTCATCCTAATGTGTTGGTGGTAGGAGGAAAGGAATTACTGCAAGTTCTTAAGAGAGAATATGAAGAGTACTATGCAATTATGATGAAGCCTAAAGAGGAGAAGATAGAAGCACAAACACCCTTACCCAAGGACATACAAGAAATTTTGGAGCTGTTTAAGGATATTGTGAGTGATGGATCACCAGCAGTCTTACCACCACAGATACCTATAAGTCATCAAATTGACTTCATCCCAAGTGCATCATTTCCCAACAAAGCATCTTACAAAATGACCCCTGAGCAAAACATGGAGATAGCTAGACAAGTGCAAGAGTTATTGGACCAAGGGCTCATTAAGAAGAGCACAAGTCCCTGTGTAGTGCCAGTGGTTTTAGCATAAAAAAGGAGGTAAGTGGAGGTTGTTCATAGATTCCAAAGCTATAAACAAAATAACAATAATATATAGGTTTCCAATCCCTAGGATTGAGGACCTAATGGATTGTCTTGGTGGGGCTAAGTACTTCACAAAGTTGGATTTAAAGAGTGGATACCATCATATCTACATAAGGAAGGGGATGAATGGGAGACAAACTTCAAGACTACATAAGGACTATATAAATGGTGTGTCATGACATTTGGGCTTAGCAATGCTTCAAGCACATTCATGAGATTGATTAATGAAGTGCTTAAAGACTACATAGGGGTATTTGTGGTGGTATATCTTGATGACATCCTCATCTTTGTCAAGACCAAGGAAGAGCACCTAAACCATTTTTAGATTGTCTTGAAGAGGTTACAAGAAGAAGAATTGGCAATCAACTTGGAGAAGTGTGAGTTCCTAAAACAAGAATTGGTTTATCTTGGATTTGTGTTTTCTCAAGGGTCATTGAAGATGGATCCTAGAAAGGTGTAAGATTTACTCAAATGGCCTACTCCCACAAGTGGTACTAAGGTAAGAAGTTTTCATGTGCTTTCCCAATTCTATAGGAAATTTATTAGGGGTTTTAGTGCCATATGTTCTCCAGTGTTAGATATTATAAAGGGTGGATTAAAGACCATATTTAGGTGGACTGAAGAAGCCAATAGGGGTTTCAAAATTTTAAAGACAAAGGTAGCCACCCAACCCATCCTAATGTTACCAAGTTTTGAGAAGTTGTTTACATTGGAGTGTGATTCTAGTAGCATAACAGTAGGGGATGTTCTAACCCAAGAGGGTATACTAGTGGCTTTTTATAGTGAAAAGTTGAATTAGGCCAAGAATAAGTACTCCTCCTATGACCTATAACTATATTCCCTAGTTCAAGCCCTTAGGAAGTGGAGACACTATCTCCTACCCAAAGAGTTTGTAGTCTTCACTGATAACCAACTTTGAGTTGCACAAATACCCAATAGAAGTTGAGTAATAGGCATCTTAAGTGGATGGATTCTTACAAGATTATACCTTCACCATAAATCATAAGAAGGGGCAGAAGAATAAGGTTGTTGATATATTGATCCAAAGGATACTTACTATTCAAGAGGTGCATTTACAAATTATCGGAGTGGAAAGCTTCAAGGATTTGTATAAAGAAGATGAAGACTTCTTAGAGGCATATAAGGTATGTGTGGAGTTAAACAATCACTTCCATAGTTAGTTTGTAGATTATACATTACAAAATGGATTGTTGTTTAGGGGAGGACAATTGTGTGTACCCAAGGGATCTATGAGGGAGAACTTGATACAAGAAAAACATAATGGGAGTCTTAGTGGCCATTTTGGTCTCAATAAGACCCTTGAATTGGTTCAGAGGTTCTATTGTTGGCCAAGAATGTAGAGAGATGTGAGAAAGTATGTGGAGAAATATCTGGTGTGTGAGAAAGCCAAAGGTATGACTTCTAATGTTGGTTTATATCAACCACTTCCCATTCCCAATAGACCATGGGAATGTATCAGTACAAATTTCATAGTAGGGTGACCAAGGAAAATCACTGGAATGGATAGTATATTTGTAGCTGTTGATAGGTTTAGTAAGATGAGTCATTTCATCCCATGGAAGACAAAACATGATGCAAGCTATATAGCTAAATTATTATTTAGATAAGTTGTGAGAATACATGGATTACCCCTCAGCATAGTCTTAGACAAAGATCTCAAGTTCATGGGGCAATTCTGGAAGACATTATGGAAGAGACTAGAAACAAATATGTCTTTTGGGTCATCTTATCACCCCCAGATAGATGGCCAAACATAGTTCATAAATAGGGTTTTAGGTAACCTTCTAAGATACCTAACCAAGGAGTATGGACAAGTGTGGGATCAAGTCCTACCATAGACTGAATATGATTAAAATGACACTATCAATAGGACCACTGGTAAGAGTCCATTTGTAGTAGTGTATGGGGTTCACCCCAGAGGAGTTTGTGAGTTGAGATACTTGGGAAACATGGAGGGAAAGAGTGGACATGTTTAATACTTTTCCCAATCTATGAAGGAAGTACATGTCCAAGTAAAATAGACACTAACATAGGTAACACAGAAGTTGAAGACCAAAGTGGATGCAAAGAAGAAGGATTTGCAATTTGCATTTGGGATTTAGTAATGGCACATTTGAATAAGGCAAGGTTACAGAAAGGCATACCAAGAAAGTTGCAGATGAAAAGGATAGGTCCATGCAAGATACTAGCACAGTATGAGGAGAATACATACAAAATTGATATACCTCCAGAGTTGTCAATCTCACCAGTCTTCAATGTTCAGGACTTAGTTGCATACAAAGTTCCATTACCAGTGGATACAAAGATTTCTAATCAGTTGGAAGAGATTACAAGAGAGGTACCCTTACCAACTAAACCCAAGCCAAAAGAAGAAAGAATAATGGACTCCAGAATTAAGAAGAAGACAAGACATGGACAATACATGGAACATCTAATAAAATGGAACAATCTTCCAGAAGCAGAGGCTACATGGGTTACTGAAGTAGAAATTAAGAAGTTAGGAATAGATCCTGCAATACTTACCCAAGGAGTAACTTGACTTCTTTGTCCAGGGGAGTATGGTGTAGGAGCACCTAGTGGTTGGTCCCATCCAATCATGAAATTTTAGTTTGTAAAATATTTTTAGTGGTTTGTGTTTATTTTACGTTGATTTGAGTTAGTTGTATTTAGTTTTGTAGTGACATGTTTGCAATTATGTCAATTGGTCCTATGAAGGAGATGTAAGCCTAAATATGGCAAAATTGGAGAAGAGTACCTAGGATATTGGGAAGGACCTTATTTTTTATAAGGAACTTGTGAAAGTGTTTTCATGGTGATTGGGATCCATCATGTTGGTTTAGGACCTTAAAAGGTCAAAAATGCAAAATTTGTTAAAGTTGTCGAGCAACTTTTGCAACTTTGCAAAGTTGCTCAAAAAACATTTTTGTCAAAAGATGGAAAACTGCCCAAACTCAGTTATGGGTCAGGTCAGACATTTTTAATAGGCTATCCAGACATATTTAAGGGTCTTGGAAACCATGTAATGAGGTTGGTTACCATTTGACACAAATTGATAAGCATTTGGAAGGAACAGTGATTGTATTTCTCTAAGTTTTTGTCCAAGCATTGATAAATTGATTGAATTTCTTTCTGTTTCGATGTAATTAGGTTCTAATAGTTTTTTTACTATGCTGTTGAAGTAGGTTAACTTAGAGATTTTGTTTTGTGCATCGTATGTAAATAAACTTCTTGCTTTGTGTTCTTTGGACCAAATAGGACTGTAAATAGCAAAATGACTCCCTAAGCATTTCCAACTGTGGATAATACACGTGCCTTAGAGAAATGGTAGAGGGGTAATCGTACATTATTTTTGTTTTTGTTTTAGGTTTAGAGGTGACAATGGTTAATTTTGAGCTCTTGCCCTAGGCGAGCTTGGCTATAGCTCGACTAGGGTCAATTGAGGCACAATATGTTTCATTTGCAGGGTCAGTTTAGATGAAGTGTTCCAATGCATGGAGGATGATCTTAGAAACAAGACAAAACTTTGTGAGCATTGGTGGAGGCCGATGAGTCGATTTCATCTAGTTTTATGAAGATTTTCTACAAATAGGCCTATTAGCCCTACTTTTAAGGACTCGGTCCCTAAGAGTTTTGAAGTACAGTACAGATGGATTGAGGTCCCCTAGCCCTAAAAATACTTTGTGTTTTCCAAAAGGGTATATAGATCCAAGATCAAACTTGGGGGTTCTTTATGAAGTTTGGGAGTTAATGCAGTTTAGGAGCCTAATTAGGGCTACAAAGAACTACTAGGCCTACTCCTTGAAATAAGGAATTTGATGAATGTATGGATGAGCTATGGATCTGAATCTTAAAGAATGAATGAATTAGGTAGAAGGAAGTGTGGTACCTACCTTATAAGTGTTTGTGAGGTGTTTGAGTAATTGTGGTGGAATCTAGCCTTGTAGGTCCAGTGTGGTATGAACTCATTATTGGTAGAGAGATACTTAGTGTGAAGGGTAAGTGAATCCAATATTCTACCCTTAGGTTAGGGTCTGAGAAGAAGCCCTAGTAGGTCTAGAGAAGATTCCTATAGTGAGTCAAGTTGACTCAGTTGAAATAATCTCCCTATCACACTCTTTCTTTTAATATTTTGTAACAGTGTCACAATCTTCATTACTCTCATTGTCACAATGCTCATGATCATTTAAACCAAAAGATTCAAGATTTTTTTTCTGATTGGTAAATTCCACACACTCTTTACACTCTTTTTAAAATTGTGAAGATATCAGTGATTCAAATAGTGTTATCTGATCTATCAATGTTCATAAGATATTATATCAACAAATAGATATTGATCAATGAGTTTATTTTTAGCGTATAAGACCATACTTTATCATTTATCATCAGGATCACCTTTCTTTCTCTCTTTGTATTATTTTATTCTAACAATTGATAATAAATCATAAAGGTAATAAGAATCATTGATACAAAAATACTCAATCATATTAGTAAGTTATGAAATATTATTAGTACAAGTCAAATGGTGTCTCTTGAGTGGAACTTAGTAATGTGCTCTCAAATATGAAGGAGTGTTGGAAGATTGTTGAGCATGTCTGAGTTTGAGGTGATCAGATTTTCCATTTTGATAGCATGTTGGTGTTTCTTCATTGAGGTCCTAGCCGACTTGGTGAAGTAACATGTTGTGATTCTTGATGCTGCTTTGGTGATATGTATTGTGTTCGTGGTTGAAGATTTGGGCCCTATCTAAGTTTTAGCTGACTTGATTTGGATCACTTTGGAGATTGAGCATAATCTTTGTATCTTTAATTGTAATAGGTCTTAGCCGACCTAGTGGTTGATTATTCTTTGTGATCGGTATAAATGAGAGATCATTTTGTATTTGTTGTATGGGAGAGAGGTGTGTGATTGTAGGAAGAATTGTGATATTTGTATTCTACATTTAAGGTAGAGTTTGTACCTCATTGGAACTATATTGGCATTGGAGATTCTATTTGTCAGTTTGATTGTAATGGACTGTATGTCCACCCTGTTGCAATTGAAGTTAGATCGGTGAACCCGACTGAGGTCCATATCTGTGATTATATTGTGAGCAGTGAGCTCTGGGCAGTGAGCCTGTAAATTGGGCTATAAGCTTGTGGTTTCTTGTGTACCCTTTGTTCTCTATTCATTCTTAACTAGACAATACTTTTAGCAGAGTACATTCATCTTGTGGGTTTGATTCCCACTGGGGTTTTCCCTTAATCGGGTTTCCTCGAGAACAAATCTTGGTATTCTATGTTATTTGTTGTGGATCTTGCATTACTATTTATCTTTTAGATCTAACTGGCTAAAGTGGAATTAATTTAGAATTAGGTGTGTACAACTGATTCCCCCCCTCTCCATTTGTGCTTTCCTCATTTTGGGCCTAACAAGGAGGAAAAAATCAGCCATATAACCACATAATTGTACCTTCTACATATTAAGAAGAAGAAAGAGGAGGAGGATGTTACACTTATTAAATACTACCTGCATTGTCAACAAAAGAAGTCATCCTAAAAATGCCAAGAAGGTGGTTTCTATATCTAAAGAGATGTCCTTATGACCATAGTTTCATGCAATAGAGGATAATGAGGGACAAGTGTTCTATATTTTTCAAAGGAAACCATGGAAACAATGACAAGGTATACCTCCTGATCCATTATCCTATGATCATACATCATCTAGATTCAATTAAAATAGTACAGGATGGAATACCCAGTCATGTGGACCTATTAATCTATCATGGAAAAGTAATTCAAGTTCTAATTGGGTACCCCAACAAGGGGATGGATTCAATAATCTTCTCAAGAACCCAATTATAGTGAGTGGAAAGGGGCTCCAAATACATGGTCTCAACCATGGAGAGGAAATCAATTGACCACAAGCTAATATTCCACACCTGCAACCACAATACTATTTAAATTCACACCCTACTTTAATACTTAATAAAATCTTGTAGCAGAAAGCTATTATGAAAAATCCAAAATCACCTAGAACTTTGTAGCAACAAGCCACACAATTGCCTACTTAACCTGTACCTAATCCTAACAATAAACATTTTCAAAAAGCTTATACTGATGATGTTACTCAATACCCAACTTATACAGTTGAGATTAGTGATGTCCATCTTTGTTTAGGAAATATTCCTTTTGGCTCAATTACTCCACAAATTACCTAAATATCTAATGAAGATTAATATATTAACGTCACTAACTAAGACAAACCACAATCAACCAATAACCAAGATAGTCCATCAAAAGAGCCTCTATTTATAGGAAGTTTGGACACTCAAAAGTATCATTTAGAGACAATATTTGACTTGATAGGGTAGCTTAAAGATATATTTGTTAAAATCACTCTCATCCACGATACCAAGGATGTTCCCATATATACCAAGGATATTAGAGAACCGTGTCTTAAAAAGCTAGGTTGGAAGAAACAAGACCTTCACAACATTCTTTTTATAAGTCAATTGACTGATATTATTCTTGGTACATTAGTTGTCACTAATTATGTAGATCATGGTAGCCCAACATAGATATTCACATAAAGAGAACTTTCATTAAACACACCCTCATTAATATATGGGAATCCATTAACTTCATGACTAAGGAAACCATGAATACCCCTCCAATTAGTTAGTATTAGACCAACCCAAACTATGCTACAATTGGCTGATAGGTTCACTATCAAACAAAATGATTCATAGAAGATTTAATCATTACTTTGGATTCATGGAAGCATCCTACGAATTTTATTGTCTTTAAATCAAAAGCCACTTTGGGAGGACATCATTTAATTCTTGGGAGACCATATCTAACAATGATAAATAATTTTAATGGTTGTTTCTCTGCTAATATGATAATCTCTAACAAGAGCACAATCGAGAAATTGATCGTTTATCCTCGTGTTCAACCACATGTTGATAGTGAATAATTTATTTAGAATACATTAGAAGATAAGTACTATTAATTAGCCGATAGGATTTAAGTGCGAGGTTTCTTGCGTATGGATAGAAAGAAAACCTGTCTCACGCTTTCAAACTGCTAAACTGCTAAACTTCTGGTTTTCAGTTGGAACAATGGAAAGTGGTTTCTCAATTTCCTATCATAAATGGGGTGTATGAATTCTCTCTTGACCTTCACATGGTCAAACTCTTCGTAGAATGTCATTCTAAACTAAGTGCGTGAACAAATGATACCTCTGTAATGACTAATTACTAGAGACATCCATAAGAAATTTCCTGTCCAGAAATCGTACTCTGAGCTCTACGGAATGCATTCCGAACTATATGGAATGAATCTGCAGCTTGAACGTTTGGAAATTTGGCTGCAAATTTTAGTGAACACCTTAGTATGCTTGTATCATTACTATTGAGAAGAGTAAGCCCTTTAGTGTTATCGAGAAGGCTAGTAATTCATTCAATGGGGAAGAAGTGGGGAAGCTCAAGAATTTAGCACAATAGTTGAGGTTTTATAAGCCCCTTGATTTAGTGGTGTGGGAAAATCAGACAAAAGAGAGCAATGGAGGAGGGGTTTCTTCTCAATTGGGCATTGTTGAATCTATGGCATTATTGTCTAATTCACCAGAGGTTTGTGCAATGAGGAAATGCGCAAAGAGGGAAGGTGTGCTCATCTGTTTATTTGAAGGCACTCAGGGCGATCTCAGGGTTTGTAAACTTACAAGACCTATAAAGGGTAGGGTTACCATTAAAGTGATTGCACTCAAAATGAATTCAAATGTTAATAATTTGCAACGTCAACACTTTTGTGGCATACATAGAAGTAAGAGGCCCATGGAGTCATTATATTGATTTAAAACTTCAAGTAAAAAATACAACATAATACTATATATATGTGAAGGATGATGACAAAGATGATACTAACCCTACTGAGAGCATGGAGAAAAAAGAGCAGAAGGAAGAAGAAATGGTGAAGAAGGATTCCGGGAAGGGACTGGAAAATAAGAACATTAGGAAGGAGGAAACCCACCACAATGATGATAAAGGTAATACTTTTAAACCTAAGGATTTAGACCGTGGTAAAGCTTGCATTACAGATTTTGCTGGTTTAATTAGCAAAATGTTAGATGATAATGTTAACTTGAAGAATTGAATTGAGGGTATGAGGGGGCAAATGAACATTTTAAAATGTGTTGGTATTGGGGAGAAATTTGTTGCTGAGTGTTTGGGGGAAATAAAATATTCCATCTGGAATTTGGAAGCACAGGTTGAATTGGTGAACAATGTTAGTAAATTGGAAAAGCAGTTCAAGGACTTTGAGGACAGAGCTGCTGAAGAAGACAACGTGAGTCAGATCAAGAACCTGAAGGCCAAGGTGGACAAGGTGGAGGACATGGTACGTAAAATTGGGGACCAATCTCTGAATATTCTCAAAGCTTATACAAGGCAGGCCAAGAGTTTAATGGAGAAAATGGAGCAGGATACTGGCAATAAGGATAGCCAAGTTGTCAAGGATCTGGCTAGCCCAGGAACTCGCACTAGGGATACCACCAAAAAGACAAGCCCAAGGGAGGAAAAAGAGAAGGACAAAGGTGACCTCAAAAATACTATCAATCAGATGGAGGCTATGGTGATTCAGGCCCAGGAAATGGTTGATGGCATGTAGCTGTCTTTTCCTGGGCCCTCCCCTTTTTTGTGTTGTCCCCATTTTTTCTATTTATCTTTGGGACTGTTGCTAGATAGTCCGTCTACTGGCTTTTTTTGTCGGCTATCTTTTTTTGGTGCCTTGGCATAGTTGTTGCTCTACTTTCATTGAATATTTGTATAACTCTATTTAAATGTTTTGGGTCCTTGTAAAACCTGTTTTTACTTAATCAGAACTTATTAATTTTAGAATATATATTGTGTGAAAAATGTTATTGTTTAACTTTAAAAATACAAAGTTTATAATAAATATAATAAGTATTGAAATTATATATTTTCAAAAACAATTCTTAATTATATTAATAATTATTATATTAGGATATCTAATTAAGTGATTTTAAGATATATAATATGATAATTTTAATAATTTAACCTGAATATGTATTTTTAAAAGTTAAAAGTTTCATATTATTTAAATTTTTTCCTAATATATATTATCTATGTTTTTTTTTATCAGTAAAAGGCTGCAGCCACAACATTTTATTAATAACATAAATTATTACAAAGGAATCCATTCACTTCGGGCACTGGTAGGAAAGAATGGAGAAGAAAACCTCCAGTCTTGCCTGGAATCATAGATCCAGATTTCAAAGCACAAAATTTTAATATGAGGGTATTCCCTCATTTACAGAAAATATGAAGGCATTCCCTCATTATGGTTAAAATAAGTATGAAGTTCTATCCATGTTTACAAATAAATATGAAGGGGTAAACGTACAGAGTTGTGTCACACTTGAGGACCATTTGGCTTGTTTCGACCGAACATGTTTCGGTCGGACCCGTTTAAGCCAAAACATGTCTGGCCATACATACGTAGCATACACGCGGCGCCATGTGGCGTCGATGTGGTAGATGTGTTCCGGCCGAACCTGGTCCAGCCGAAACAGGCCCGACCGAAACATGGTTCGGTCGGAACCCTGAAAATTATATATAGGCCGAAATATCATTTTAGCATCTCATTTGCACTGAGCGCCTTCCAAGAATTGCGGAGCAGAATAGGGGTACTTTGGCCAAAAATAGGTTAGTTTTTTTTGTTTTTTTTAAGTTTTCTTTGTGTTAAATTAATGTAGTTGCACTATTATTTGATGTTTTTTGTTTTAATTTTGTTATTTTTAATTTTAGAAAATATACAATATTATTTTATGTAGATTTAATGTTTTTTCAATTAAGATTATATGTTAGTTACTTAGTTAATTAATTTACTTTTATTACAAATGTTTCAAAACAGTAGGAAAATATTAGAAAACGGTAGGAAAATGTTACAAAACAGAAGGAATGTGTTACAAAACATTACGAAAATGTTACATTAGGAAAATTTTATTTAGTTAATTAATTAATTTTTATTACATATGTTTCAAAACATTAGTAAAATATTACAATACATAAAACCAACATGAAACTGAAACATAAATCAACATAAACTCTAACAAATTAATCCTAACATAAAACTAAAACATAAATCAACTTAAAAACTCTAACATTAACCCTAACATGAAACCTTAACCATATTGAACCCTAACATGAATCCTAAGAAAACCTTAGCAAAATGTTACAAAACATTAGGAAAATGAGTTGTACAAGACATTAGTATTATGTAACAATAATGTATTAAACATAACATTGTACCCTAACATGTGAAACTGTAATATGAAACCAACATCTTGAACCCTAACATGAAACTGAAACATGAATTTTAACATAAACTTTAACATGAACCCTAACATGAAACCCTGACCATATTGATCCCTAACAAAAACCTAATATGAAACTGAAACATAAATCAACATAAACTTAACGTGCTAAATTAAATTTTTCTTTCGAACATACATGTATTCAAGTATTTTTTTTAATCTATTTTATCTATCATGTGATATGGCATTATCTAGAAACTAACATGAAACTAGAACATGTTAACAACATAAACCCTAACACTAAACAAACATATATGAACCCTCACCATGTAAAACTAATTTAAAAGTTAACCAACATAAACCATAACACTAAACAAACATATATGAACCCTCACCATAAACATAAACCCTAACATGTTCAACCGACACATGAACCCTGACCTTCAACTAGAACATGCTAGAAACCAACATGAACAGGCTAATGACAAACAAATTAATCCTAAACCTAATTGATAAATAAACCAAGTTGATCCCTAAACCTAAACATGAAACATAATTTTACATTCAACTAGGCTAGATGTAAACCTACAGACAAAATTGATCCATAACTCAAAACCTCTTTTCGTTAGAAAATATATGCACATGTATGTATATATATGAATTTAAATCATTTTTCTTTCAAAAGTATATGCATTCAAGTGTTTTCTAGTTTATTTATTTGTAACACATGTTTAAAAATATGTAATTAAATTAGAATTGGACCATGTACATGTGCTGCTTGATCTAGACATATATTCTTCTTTATACTTTCGAGCATATACATCTATTTTTTCTATCACATGGCATCGGGTAGAGGGACATCACCTACAGATTCTGAAGATGCCAGTGTCTAGGGGGTCATAGTTCCCGCTCTTCTCATAGATTGACTGATTCTAGAGAGGGAAGGGAGGATTTATTTGCCAGTACCATAGGTCGATTGACACGAACTATTGAGGTTCTTGATTAGGGTATCCATTCATCCACCACCCTCCCTAATAGGGGTAGGGTGAAGGTCATTAGAGAGGACCTAGTTTGTATGATTGACATAGTTCAATCATACAACCCTTATGATAGTATATCTGTTGATACATTCTATACTTCTCTCTCCCACAGTATTGTTGGCATTGTGAAGTATAGACAGATTGATTCAGAGGTCTCCACCGCTATGGTGAAGACCATGTTTCCTTTTTACCGAGACAAAAGGCAGGTCAGAGGATATATGACTACACGTTGTGAGGATGACCTTGTTGGACCGTTTATATATCCTTGATGGTTGGATGCTCATCATAGGTGGCCCCAGAAGGATGAGCTTCCACTATATTTCTGCAAACAATTGTTTGCAAAATTTCTATTTTCTCAGTTATGCTGGGTAGGGGATGGGGAGATTATCAGATAGATTCAGAGGGCCTAATGCCCCAGCGCCCGCTAATAAGTGGGCAAGGGTGGGTCTAAACCTTTTGGTCATACCAAAAGGGTTGGAAATGGCAGCTGCAAGATAGACTGCACCTGATCATAGTATCAGGACAAATGTATTTTCTAGTATCATGAGTATCGCGACACAGGTTCATGAGATGTCATCTAATCATTTAGGGAGATACATGTTGTGTTCCCATTTTGGTGTTCTTCCAGCTACATAGGTTGCATCCTCTACTGATGCTCTATACCATATAGTAGATATACCATCTCCCTTTGAGGTTGCAGCTATATCAGATTTGGACCAGTTCCATCGTACGTGCGCATATTTATCCAGTGATCTACTTTGTACATATCAGGCTATACAGATTATCATCGGGGTTCCTCTCAAGGATGTCCCATCATTTATCCCCACCATTCTGAGCAGATCTATTGGATCAGGTTCTCAGGGTGCATAGAGACAGGAGGCCGATATTCCTGCACCACCTACAGCTCCTCAATAGACTGCAGTTGGTGAGGATGCACCTCAGCAGACTGTAGTTGGTGAGGATTCACCTCACCTATCTACCCAGGCCACTTCATCATGTCCAGTTCATCGAATTTTTTCTAGCTTGCTTATAGATGACTAGATTGATCCCTCACATATGTCCTTACATGATTCAGACTAACATGATTCAGAGTTGAGCGATATTAGGAGAGCATTACATGCTGCTACGGTATATATTTATTTAAATTTTGATGTATTTATAAAACTTACACATGTAAATGACATAAATAATTTGAATTAAAATTCTGATATATATATATATATATACACACACACATGTTCTCCAAAATATTCTAGACAGTGTCGAGCGTGGATATGGAGATTTACAGACTCCTGACGATCCTGTGCATCATGACAGACATGTAAATTTACATGTTTTTTCAAACTTAATTTCTCTATGATCATAAGTATTTAGTTTATTATACATGTGTGTATACATGAGACGTATATTTATTTTATTGCACACAGAGATTAGGAGGAGGTGGACCATCATCAGGTCACAGATCAGGACATGGTCCTAGTTGAGACATTTCATTTCATCTATGTGTTATTTCAGACATTTCATCTACGTGTTATTTTAGACCTATACATTTACATGTTATATGTTTTTATTTCAGACCTATACATTTACATGTTATTTCATATTTTAGACATTACATATATACATGTTCATTTTCATCATTTCATATATGTATGTATGTTATGTATATGTGAATGAGTTATTTCATATTTTAG
>MU223312.1:1376373-1386801 GCA_018584345.1 Thuja plicata | reverse complement strand
GGTCATGGTACTTAGTGAATTTGACATTGAATATGTTGATAGGAAAGCAATCAAAGGTCAAGTTATAGCCGATCAATTGGCTGAATATCCTCAAGAATCTACACATCCTATACAAGTGGAATTCTCAAATTCTGAAATTGTGAATGTCAAAGCTAAGACATGGAGTCTATACTTTGATGGATCATATACCCAAAATGGCAGTGGGGCAGGCATTATTTTGATTACACCACAAGGTTACACAATCCCAAAATCTTACAAGTTATTGTTCCCTTGCACCAATAACATAGCAAAGTATGAATCTTTGGTCATAGGAATCAAGACAGCTTTGGAATGGAATGTCACAGAATTACAAGTCTATGGAGACTCCCAATTAGTCATTAATCAAGTTAATGATGAGTATAATACTAAGGATGAAAAATGGTTGCCTTACAAGAAATTTGTGGACAACTGGAAGAAGTACTTTTCTTTGATTACTTTTGCACAAATTCCAAGGGACAAGAATAGAGCAGCAGATACAATGGCTACTTTGGCATCTTTACTTCAATTACCCGATCAAAATGAAAAGTATCAGTTCTTGGTGGAAGAATTGGTGAAACCAACATTTGACCTACCTGAGACCCAAATTATTACCCTTTTACATGGACATGACTCTCCATGGTATGGACCCATCTATTCCTACCTCAAAAATCAAACCCTACCTATGGACCAAACCCGCGCTCAAAAGTGAAATTTCATAAGACAAGTTGCCCATTATACTATCCTTTCTGACACATTGTATCGTAAAGGTCTTGATGGAACACTCCTTAGATGTCTAGAGGAAGATGAATCAAAATTAGCTTTAAAAGACATCCACGAGGGGATTTGTGGGTCACATTCAAATGGTTTAAACCTAGCTAAGAAAATCTTACGTATGGGTTACTTTTGGAAACCTTAGAAAGAGATGCTTGTCAATATGTTAAAGTTTGCAAGAAATGTCAATACCATGGAAACTTGATTCATGCACCAGCACAAGAATTAAACCCTTTTGTCACACCGTGACCATTCTATCAATGGGGTTTTGATTTGATTGGCATGATTTATCCACCTTCTTCAAACGGACACAAGTATATAATCACAACAACAAAATACTTTACTAAATGGGTTGAAGCTGTCCCTTTATCAACTGCAATAGAAAAACAAATTTCCATGTTTATCCTAAATCATATCATTTTCTGATATGGCATTCCTCATGCTATCATCACGGATAATGGAAAACAATTTAAGAACAAAGATATTGATGAACTTTGTGACACATTCCACATTACACATCACTCTTCATCCATTTACTATCCCCAAGGTAATGGACAAGCATAAGCTACCAACAAGAACATCCTAAAAATCCTTAAGAGATCAGTTGGAAAATCAGAAAAGGATTGGCACCTTCAAATCAATCTAGCATTATGGGCCTATAGGACTAGTATTCAAACCCCGACAGGAGCTACACCTTTTTCTTTGGTTTATGGGGCCGAAGCTGTTCTTCCTTTAGAAGTTGAAATACCATCCCTCAGAGTTTCATTGCATGGATTAATAACAGATGAGGATTATAGAGTTGCCCACCTTCAACAATTGGAAATATTGGAGGAACATCAAACTCAGTCCTATAATCATTTGAAAGTGTATCAGAATCAAATTTCCAGGAACTATAACAAGCATATCAAGCCAAAAAAATTTCAAATAGGAGATTTAGTTTTGAGAGAAAATCCAAAAAATCAGGCTGATAGAGAAAAGAAAGGAAAGTGGGAAGCAAATTGGTTGGGTCCTTTTGTCATTGTTTCTTCATTTGGAATGGGGACCTACAAACTGGCCGATTGAGATGTTGATGAATTGCTAGAACCTATCAATAGCATTCATCTTAAGAGGTTCCACACTTGATTCAGAGGAAAGAGTATCAGAATAAAGAGTATAAGTTGAAGAGTATCAGATGAGTCAAGCATCACCCTTGTACATGAGAAAATTCAAAAATACCAAAAAAAGGGAGAAAAGATCAAAAATACCAAAAAAAATCAGAAAATTCAAAAGCCAAAAACATTTGAAAAAGAGAAAAAAGTGCCTTGGTGAAAACCTAGCAATAGGCACCTTGGTAGCAAAAAAAAGAGAAAAAAGAGAAAAAGAGCAATAATCCCAAGAGGTGAAAACCTGGAAATAGGCACCTTTTTTTCCCTTAGGTGTTTCTTAGTTGCATTTGTACATATTGCGGTTCCTCATCTCACTTGTCCATATCCTCATTGCATCCGTCATTTGTGCATTGCCTTAATAAAGTCTCAGAGCTGCATTTTGTCACGTTCTAGGTTCAGTTGCCCTATGTTTCACATTGATCACATTTATCACTTGGGGGCACACATCATAGATTTTGGTACCAAACCAGATTCAATAGTGCAACATTTTGGTCACACATGAGAAGCAAATTTTCAGATTCAGGAGAAACATTTTGGAACCTTTGATGAATATCATTGTTCAAACCTAAACAGTTTGATCACATAACATGATCCTTGAATCTCATTGCCTTATTTTATCAGGATTAAAAATTGACACACCCTAAATGATCAGATTGTCTGGAATTCTTATTTGAAAATCTTGATACATTTCACAAACACTTGGAATTTTTGATGAGTTTTTCATTGACTTTTTCGAGTCATGTTCTTTTTAGCTAATCAATGATGTTTCGACTAGATTGGCAGTGATAAGAGACATGATGTTTTCTTAAGCTTCTGAGTGATTGTTTTGAGGAAGATTATTTAACTTGTGTGAATTCATCTAAGGACATGGTCATCAAAGAACCATAGAGGACATTCATATGAGACGGAGGGTTAACTATGTTTGTTTACGCAAAAGGATACCTTGGTTATTTAGATTTTCCATATCTTAATACCAACATCCACTTGCAACATTGAATCCAATTAAACCGGTATTCATACACCCATAGTTGGTCATTCAACTAGTGAGGGTTGTATTTGATTTTGTATAAGGGGTTACCACAGGAGGGAAAGTCATATTCATATTCTTATGGTCGCAGTGGCACCAGTAAGGATTGTATCGAATCCTAGTTCCACAATGCTCTATGATGAAAATATATCTCAGTTTGCATCTCTTTCACAAACCTCAAGGACAATTAGTTGCATTCATGTTAGCTTAGTTGCATTTTTCTTTTTAGCTTCAGTGCGTTCTCAAAAAGCTTAGTTCTCAAATGGCTTGACTTTATAGCAATTTTCCAGGTTCAAGGGGGGATACAAGTTGACAACACTTTATCAATTTAATGGTTTCAAGTCATCCAACATGAGATTTTCCTTTGCATTCATCATCATTAGTCATTATTCATTATATATTCATATCAAGAGAAAAACAAAAAAAAAAGAAACATTAATCATTATTCATTTATCCATTTCATCATTTAGAACTGCATATCATAAGTTAAAATTGCATACATCCAAAAACAAAAAAAGATAGTTGCATTTCATTTATCATAGCACTAAGTATTGCTTTCATTGCATTGCATAATCCATACATGGTTAAATCAGAAAAAAACATATAGAGATAAATTGCATTAACATCATTTGCATCCATTTATCTATGTCCTACTCTAAGACATTTGCATCCATAGCACAATAGAAATTAAATGCATCATAGAAACATATAGACATGCATAAAAGGAAATATCATAACATCATCAAAGGAGGAATCAAAGATCATCATAGATAAATGCCCATCATCAATGTCTATAACATAAATTAGTACATCAAAGGTACATCAATACAATGGTCCATACATCAAAGTCCTCATCAAAAAATACATATGATACAATGCTGTATATCCTGGGTCCATATCTGTCTCATGACCCAACAGGGGCACCTGATCCATCTCTAGCCAAACCTGTGCCTAAACCCCCTGCACCATCGAGATCTCTATCACCTTCTCTATCCTATACACCAGGAGGTGCCTGACTAGTGCTCGCACTGGTAGGTAACTGAGCCAAAGTAGCCAAAAATTGCTGCAGCATAGTCGTAACCTGATCTAATCTCGTTGTCACTACAGTCATCCCTGCCTGTAACCCCCGAACATCCTGCACTATATCGTCTGTAACAGGAGGCACTGGAGGTGCCTATGATGCTAGAGGAGCCTATGGTTCCTAAGGCGCTAAGGGTACCTACGGTATCACCTGCGCTATGCTGACCTGTGGGTCCACCTGTGGTATCTGTCCCTGTACAGGAACTTGTCTAGACACCTGGACACGTCTATGCCTATGTCTGGCCCAATATACATCCACTCTCAAAGGAGCCTACCCCTGAGGTACCTATACTCCTACTCACCTCTGCCTAGGCTGCCTAAATCTGTCGCCTCAGCCTCTTGCATGTCCACCTCTCATCTGAGGACCAACTACTCTCTGTACCCATGGTGCCCTAGGTACTCTCTACACTCTGCACTGGTGTGGTCTACCACCATCATCTCCATCATCCCCATCATCACCATCATCATCTAACAGCTCATCAACATCAGGAATGGGCTCGGCCAGATCTATGAATCTCATGAACCGATGTCATAAAAACCACTCTCGGTACTCTGTCGACATACCCGCATCTACCACCTGTGGCATCAGATCCCAAACATCGTATCCGAGCTGATCTATCTGCAAGAAATCTGATTGGTAATCAACCTGTGCTCCCCACATCGACCTCTCAACCTGTACTCTGGCATAGAGTGCCATACCCTGCGACATATCTCACATCTAGCCGAACTGATAAAGTACTCTCCCACAACAAAATCTCTTAATCACCAATGGTGATTGACCTATCATCCATTAAGGTGAGAACATATAAGGTAACTCATCATCATCCTCCCGCCACCTCTCACACTACAGATACGGCCTCCATACCACCTGATCAATGTCGTCGATACTACGTCTCCAAAAATTGACCTTGCCCAGACGATGCTGGACAACCATGCTGTCATATAGAAAAGCATAAGGGTAACCATGACCTCATACTCGAGCTGAGATTGGCCTCGTAATAGGCAGATACTCCCATGTCCATAACTATAACAAAACAACACCTGCAGAAATAACTGCACTGCGCCGATACACACTCTCGTGAAGATCATGATATAATTGCGGCAAAACACAAGATCCCCAATCCAATCTCCGTGGATGTGCAATCAGGTCCTCTAAAATCTAGCCCCATCTGACTGCAAAACCCCAACCTCTCCTATCTGGCAATAATAATCCCCCTATCATTGCTCCTAATAATGCTGGTAGAGTGGGAAATGAGGCAAACTGCGCCCAAGTAATGCAATCATCTGCAATGGTGTTATCTCCAAACACCCATCTACATACACTACTATCATATACTGAATCATAATACACCTGCTCTCCATGAGTCGGGATCCTCAATAGTCTATACACATCCTCTAGCGTAATAGTCATCTCGCCCAGAGGTAAATGAAAGGTATTATGGTCAGAGTGCCATTGCTCTACCATAACTGTCAACAAACCTTGGTTCAACTGAAACCGAGGGAGATATAATAGGAAACTCAATCCACATGTCTCAATAGTACACCGCTTAGGAGACGTAAGCTCATCTACCAAATCAAAAATCCATAATGCTACACCTCACACCCGCAACTTGTGGTAATGCTCCTACATTTTGAAACAAAGTGCATCATGTTAGTATTTCTCTTGGTGAACCATTCTAAGTCAATCACAAAATATTAAATCTATCTTTGCTCTAACTTGAGCATATCAACTTATTGCTCCTAACCTCTATATTGTGAGACGCAAGGACAATTTGTACTCATTTTTAATCATATCTGATTGACCTATCAAACATTCACCATTATGACTTTTCTAATATCCTAAGCACTACGTAACATTCTGGACGAACATTATCTAGCTTGGAATCTAATTGGGTCATTTGGACGATCAATCAAACTGAATTCATCAATTTCCTATTATCAATTTCCAATTTTATGGTAGGCAGCACTTAACTTAGTGTACGCGGATTTTTAAGCCAAGCGGCTTTTAAAACTTTAAAAGTGGTTTTTTACAACTCAGAGGTGGCGCTTAACCAATTAGGCGGCCTTTTACAGGCCTACGCGGCTTTTAAACTCTCATACGTGGCCTTTAAAACATGGTGTTTTTAGGCGGCTCATTACATTTTTTGGGTGACAAGATTGACCTAGCTCCTATGCGGCTAAGGATTGCACATACGCGGCTTTTCATAGTGCGGACGTGACTATTCACTGCCCTACGCGACATTTTACCTATCCTACACGGCATTTTGCTAAAAATTTCTTAGAAAGCAGTAAAAAGGTGTATTAAATGCTATTTTTAAGAGCAATAAATGCACTAAAAGAGTTTGAACCACTCACCGAAGGCCCATAGTCAGGAGGTCTCTGATATCTGCGGGCTCGCTCAAACCTGTGCTCTCGAATGGGGACCACCATCACTATCAGTCGTCAGAGGCTTAGAGAAAATTCTCAATAGTAAAAAGTGAAAATGAATAGTAAATTTGGGTTTTTCAACCTATTTAAGCTATTTTAACCTATTTTATAAGATTTTTGACCCAGTCAAACCTAATCTTCATATTCTACACACTGGGGCATTTGTGTGACAACTTTCCACATCAGTATTATCGGAAATGCAATCATCTTGGATCTCTTCTATCAGCATTGGTCATCAAAAACTTTCACCTATGATCAATATGATTTCATTTCCGAGGGGGCATCATCATATCATCTAACTGGGATTCTGCAGCATACCTTGTATCAAATTTAGGGCATTAAAATTTCAAACTTTATCAATCAGGATTTGAAATATCTAGATATATATATTTAACTACTATTCACATCATTTGTACCTGCAAGTTCATGTTGGTGAAGTGCGTGCTTCACACATGCTCTTGCTCCATCGTGCTCTCCTTTTCCATGTCCACTTTCAAAGAAGTTCCATAGAAACTTATCATTGCGTCTAGCATGTTGCATAGCTAGCCAATTAAAGGCTTTTGGAGATTTAAATTATCCTGCAAGATTAAGTTGTTACATATGCAAGATTATAATCACATAATAATTTAACAAGTAATCAATGACAATTTGAAAATGAATTGAAGTGCATACACTTACCTACACAACCATTCAACCAAATCTAGTGTTGTGAAGCTTTTATTCCATGATTCGCAATATCTTCAAAATACATTGCAAAATAATGAGCCACATAGCTCCTATAATGAACCTTATCATTGTTGATATAGAAATGAACCTCCTTGATGATAATGCGTTCATTTGGATTGGTAATTTCTACCTCATCCAAATCAAATTGTGTGTGTCTATAGGTCACTTGCATAAATATTGCAACTTGGTCAGAATGATAATATTGAGTTTGAAGCTCTGATTGAGTGCAGAATGTATAGTTCTCAGAGAAATCTACAACTGAAAGAATACAACCAGGTGGAAAACAATTTTTTGAACCATGAAACTATTTAGCTTGCCATCTTGCACCATGACAATGTTGGATATGTGGATAAATGATAGTACGAAACCTGGTCATAAACTCAAGGTACGATAATTCACTCTCCTTCAATACAACTTTTTTGGATTCATCTCCGCTCTTAGTTCGATATGTCTCATATTCAAATCTCTTCCACAAAACTGGCGTTGCAACATTAATATTCTCAATTTACAATGGAAATTTATGTAAATCTCCACAATCACTGCATGCACTCTTTATACATTGTACTTTGAACTCATCTGAATCTTCTGATTTCTCACATAATATAGACTTCACAAATTGTGTCATACTTGCAGGGATGAGCATATCTGAATTAAGTATTGCCATAACCTTTTTACATGATTGCAAATATAGATGAAACTCAACATGATTTTGGCAATAACAAGTTCATGTACCTTATTTATGCGTACAAAGCAAGGGCGTAACCTCTCAAACATTCTTTGAAATATTTTCACATCTGAAAATTATTGTTTGAATTGTATCTATAAATTGTTTTGGATGTGCAATTTTCATACCGGTCTCTTCATCTTTCATTTGTATAGTATCCCTTCTATTAGAAGAAACATGAAAGTGAGCGGTCCAATATTCAATGACCTATCTTTTTACATCTTCATAAATTTTGTCTTTTCGAGGAAGTCTACAAATATTAACCCAATTCTTTTGAATATTTTCATCGAACATATTTTTCTTCCTGATATATCTTTGAATAATTCTTCTAGATACATTCAGTAAATCAGAAATTGCATGTACTTGTTTTCTCTATGTCAACATCCTACTAGATAAAGTAGTCATCAATGCTCTACGTGCAGCACTTAAATCAGCTCCTCGACTTGAGTTGTTAATGTCGTTCAATGCATCCTGCAAATTTTCAACTATTGTTCGATTTACATTGTCTCCTAAGTTTTTCTTGTTATCAACACCTAAAAACTCTAAATCAGGAGTCATTTCTTTTTTTCTAAATAACCTAGCAAATAATTGTGCTTTTCTAATCAGACTTTTACTTTGAAAATATTCATCCCAAATCTTTTTGCATTGTTTTTTTATTGTGCTTTCAGGTACCAACTTGTTAGATGAAAATTGACTGGAAAATGAATCGTCATCCATCTCCATCAAATTGCCCATGTCAACGGATATATTTCCATCAATTGGTTCCCCTACTTGAATCGGATCTTCTTGGACTTCAACAAGTTCATCTTTATTACGTTTTGTATGACCTTTCATTTTGTCATCCCTTATTCAACCATATTTTCTTGTTCTGTTTCTTTTATCCCCATTGCACAATTTGTTCAAATTGAGAGCTTCGATTCACCTACATACACAAAACCATATACAATTGATAAAAAATTCAAAAATAATATTGATAATTTTATAATTTAATATTGAACAATGCTTTAATTAAAAACACAAATAAATCTCAAAAAACTATAAAAAAAACCTTGCAAATAATACAAACCTTCTTGATAATTTTAATTCTTTGTTGCCCTTTAACACCCAAAAATATATTTTTAAAACAATTAAAAAAATGATTTTATTAAAAAAACCTTTTTAAAGTCAGAATAAATGATTTTTTCTTTTAAATTTTTTAAAAAAACCTTATATATATATATCAACTTTGAGTGTCGTGGTCATCCACGCGACTATGTTTGGTCAGCCCTAGTTTCGGTTGGACCTGGTTTGGCCGAAACTACTTATGTGGCAGCCAAATAAGCAAAAAAAGGAAAACTTGAAACACGCCATTTCTGAGGCTTATCTGTCTACCAAAACTGAATTGTTCTTAAAATCTAAAAATTCCCTTTTGTAGAGCTCCAAGTCTAGATTATGGTCATATAATTTTTATAGTATTTTGATTAAATATAATATATTATAAGTTAAAAAACTGCAAGTAGGTATTTTAACATTGAAGAACATGCTCGTTCAAAAAAAGATTAAAAAAAAAGCAAATCATGTCAAAATTTTTTAAAACTTATATTTAACACTAGAAGAGAGAGTCCTCTTCAAGAATATATAATTTGTTTTGTATTTGGTGTAGATTTGCTAGGGCAAATTAGGCGGGAGACAAAAATTGTTAATTTCGGGTAACACCGACTTTGAATAGTTATAACAGACAAAATATATACCGAAAACTAATCTTTCATTTTTTTTCCACTAGTTGTACATGTCATCTAAAACATATTCTGAAATCAGAGGAAAAAAAGATTATTTACATATATTTTGTTGGTGGGAACTAGACCCTTGATTTTTAGTATTTTTCAACAATTAAAAAATAGACTTCAAAAATTACAAAACTATGTCAATTCTTATTCAAAAAAATTCAAAAAAATTATAGGCATAAAATACATCCAATTTTACACATTTCATTAGTTTACATCATTTTCAAATTCTAAACACAAATACCACTTTTATGTCGTTGAAGTTTAACTACTTTGCATGTCATGGTCCTCTTCCTTTGTAAAAGTGTGACACGGGTTTGTACTTTTACCCGAAGGTATATCCTTATTTACAATGTGACAACAATCCTTCATGATAAATTTTGAGAACCAGGATTTTCTTTTCAGCTCAAACACGAGTGACACCAAGGGCTATCTCTGGACTTTCAATGGTAAATCCTTAAAATGTACTCCTGACACTTTGGTTCTTTCTTCTATACTTCCTTCATCGATGTTTAATGTTGTTCCTGTGCACAAAAAAACCTCTAGAGCGACAGAATAATTCTCTTGATAATCATTAGTGTGACATACTGTAAATTTTGTTTTAAAACTTGCTTCTAGTGCTATCACTACTTTAGAAAAGTACAACATTAAGCAAAAAATATAGCAGTAAATTGATGTTTTAGTTCTAGTAATTACACATCCCTTACAAGTAGCGGAAAAAGGAATACAAAAATACTAAGCTCCTTC
>MU223312.1:1280193-1338251 GCA_018584345.1 Thuja plicata | reverse complement strand
GTTAGATTCAATTCTACTACTTGTTAGCATTCTGTACTTTATTGATTTCAAGGTTAATTCCTAAATCAGGGTTTGACTAAGGCAAACCCCTCCCCCACAACAAACAATCTCCTTTTTCTTGTAGGTATAGGTACAGAATAGTGGATTTGAACCCAGATATGGATACCCTTTTCGACAAACTTTAAGGATCCGTGAACAAAGTCACTTTCAGATCTATGTAGGTCAGGGTCGACATTATTGGGTCAGGGTTGACATTTGTGGGTCAAGGTCAACTTTTTTCATAAGACGACATCGGAACAGAAAATGATTTCTGGGTTTTGTTCGTCTCTGCGTTTCGGTTTGGTATCAACTGTCAATTTTTCTAGAAACAGTCTACAGACCTTAGAAAACAACATTCTTTGATCTGCAATATTTCAAGGTTAGTGAATTTCTCCTATCTTTTCAATTACTGTCATATATCATTTCTATACATATAATTAAAATAATTTAAGGTATCTCCTTTGTTATTCTCCTTTCCAAATAGTTGATTCATTTGTACATTAACCCTTCTCTTGGGTTGATCAACTTGGATCTCCCATTTATGCATTTGAGGGTAAAAAAGGAACATCTTATCTTCTCCTTAATCACAATTGCAACACTTAATCAATTCAATTCAATTAAGGTTAGTACAATCTAGGCAACTCAAAGAATAATAAACACATCTCTAGTTCCATCCCCCTTTACACTTTCGTAAGATAGAATATTCAATCTCTTTACATTTTAACACTTAACATCAAATCAACAAGCAAACACCCACCACACACACCATATATTTTATCTTACATTTTGGTGAACTACATGTTTTCTTCTCTACAGTTATTAAATAAATTTATCATAGGTTGTTTTTTATCTAATTCTAACCTGGAGTAGTTGATATCTTCCAATGATCTTGTACCATTATGGAATTTATGGAATTATCTCAATTGACTTACCCACCATCAATATATCATAGTGATAGTTTGCATGAATTTGGTTTCCCTTTATCCTGATAAGTTTAAGAAAAAATGCCAAGTCTTGTTTTGAAGAAATATAGATGTGGTCTAAAATAGAGTGATAGAGAATGATATTGTTTGTAGTTTAGGATTCTGTCTTTCGTATGTTTTGACTGTGTTGTAGGCATTCTATTTGCTAGTTAAATTAGGAAGAAGGCATGATTTTATACTAAAATAGCTTCTCCATTTATTTAAGGGACTTGGGCACTAACTTCCAACCACCATTTAGTAGCCCTAACATCATTGATTGCTGGTCATAGTACAAAAAAGAGATGTGTGACAACTTTAGAAGGAGGTTGCTTCCTGAGGCTATCATTTTTATGTTCTAATATAGAATTATCTCATTATTTCAACCCTATACATATATTTGAGGTGGGTTACAACAAATTTGGGCATCAAATATATAATTTCACACTATTTTTAGTAGAGCAGATTAGGTTTTTTGAGGTGGTTAATAGTCAAATATGCTCACTGTATCTTTGCACACAATATTACTTGTCATTGGGAATGTGTGCTTTGGCATTTAAATCTTGTATAAATTGGGTTTCTTTCACTCCAAAAGAGGATTTTAAGTGGGAAAGTTTTCACTGCCAAGGCTACAGATAGTCCATGAGTCTATTTTTCTATCATTCAACTAGATAAAGGCAATTGTTTAATTCTTCAATGTATTGTTTAATTCTATCTTCCAATATATTTAAAATTGCATTTCTAATATTTCTCCTCCTACAAGAACCGAATAGCATCTATGGAACTTGTCACTACTATAGTTTTAGATTTGACTGAATATTAAGGTTTTCCAGCTTATTGGATTTATAGACTCAAGTATCTTTATGTTGTTTTATTATTCTATAATTTTGGTATGTGCTATGTAAGGAAAAGTCTATTCCCTACTAAGGTTTAGTGTAATTCACTTTTCTAGTATCTATAGTTGAGCTCTTCTCTTCTAGGGCTTTATTGATGCAATATATAAAACAACAATGTATGTTGTATGTGCTTATTTCAATCCAACGACACATAAACAACTATATTTTTTTTGTAGGTTTGGTTTATTTTCATCCATTGTTGTTGGGAAAACAACCTTGGTTTTCTAGTTTGTTGTGTTTATACCTATTGTGTTTGTATTTTCACATACAACATTTTCTATTGTGTTCAAATTCATTTCAATGCTACACTTTTTTTGGGCTCTACCTTCAAAATTAATAGTTCGCCATAACTGTAACTTCAATTCGTCCAAGCTAGATTTTTCTATGTACAAGACATCTTCTAAAATGAAACATTATTTTCAATAATGCTTTCACATGAAAGACCTATCGACGTACCCCTTTCACCTTCTTTTGGTGCAAGTGCTAGTTGTAGACATTTATGATGATTCAGAGGATCCCAATGCTTTAAAAATATGATGAAGATGATATCATTTCCTAAATTGTTCAAAATTTAGATGGATTTAGTCTAGATGAGTCCATGAATTTATTTATTGCTTGACATGTTTATTACATAATTTTCCAGCTTAAGATGATGCTTCCATAATAACTATGATATATGATCTTATACCTACATATTATATAATCAATGTCACTAGCTTGGATGTTGCTTCTATAATTGAAGCTTCTATTCTTGTAGAAGTAACTTTGGGAAAGACTTTGAATATTAGTTCAAAATTGGTTCAGAAACAATGAGAAGCTCTACTAGAAATGCAACAAACACATACTAGTGATTTTGCATGGGACTATAGTGACATGAAATGAATTGTTAGATGTTGGGTTCATTTATCTCATCTCTGATAGTTATAGTGCCAAATAATAGAGGAAAGTGGAGAGTTTGAGTTGATTATATGGATTTGAATGCAACCACCAAGAAGGATCATTTCCCATTTCCTTTTATTTATCAAGTCCTAGATACCATGTTTAGAATAAAAGGTATTTCTCTTTTCTAGATGGGTTTAGTGCTTATAAGCAAATTAAGATAGTTCCTAAAGATCAAGATAAAATAACATTTACTTATCTACGGGGGATATATGTATATTAAGTATTACCATTTGGTCTATGTAATGCACCATCTAGATTCCAAAAAGTTATACTTAGTATATATTCTATGATTATGCACATGATACAATGAAAATTTAAATGGACGATTCCACAATATATGATAATTCCTTTGAAGAAGCATTAGCTAATTTGGAGAAGGTGCTACAAATATGTCAAGACCACAACATTTCCCTCAATCATGAGAAATGTTTCATGATGATGAAATCATGAAAGAAGGTGTAGTTCTTGGAAATTTTATATTAGATGAAGGAATAAAAGTTGACCTTGCCAAGGTAGAAATTATTCAAGAATTGCCAGTGCCACTAAAGAAATGATATGTGAGAAGTTTCCTTTGTCGTATAGGTTATTACCAATGTTTCATTAAAGATTTCAGTAAGATAGTATCTCCTTTGTATATATTATTGACAAAGGATGTGGAGTTTTAATGGACCGATGATTGCCGACAATCATTTAAATCCCTCAAAAAGCCTCTAACATTAGAACCAGTGCTGAAAGGACCTAATTGGAAGCCATAATTTCATATCCACATTGATGCATCTTATTTTCCCATAAAAGTAGTTTTGGGTAAAAAAGATGGCAATCTAGAATATGTTATCTACTACATAAGTAAAAATATACAAGGAGTTGAGGTAAAAAAATATTGTTATAGAGAAAGAAATGCTTGTTGTCATATATGCAATTAATAAATTCAGACACTACATGCTATCCTATTTTTGTTCACACTGACCATGTAACCATAAAATATCTCATGAATAAACCATTAGTTAATAGGTGTCTAGTAATATGACTCTTTTTGTTACAAAAGTTTGACATTACAATTATTGGCAAGCCCAGGAGACCAATGTGGTAGCAAAATATCTTTCCCAATTAAAAAATTCATTAGTCGATACAAGGATAGATGACTCATTCTCTAATGAACACTTTTTTTCTCTCACTGCTCATGATCCTCGATATGTCAACATAATTAACTATTAGGTTACAGGGCATACCCCACCTCACCTTTATCTAAAAGAGAATAAGCAACTTGTTCAACACACTTTTTCTTATTCTTGGATTGCAGGTTATTTGTTCTATAGTGGACATGATCATGTCATGCAAATATGCATGTGATAAGATGATACATTGACATCCACAGATGATGCAGGAGAATCTTGGGTTCTTGGTAATTCTGTATCAACCAAAAATATGTTTTTTTTGGTTTGGTAGCTTGTTGGAGACTGCTCGGTAAAGTGCTCGGTAACTTCTTTTGTTCGCTTGATTGAAGAGTTGTTTGTTCTCCACTCGAGCTTGGTTACTTGTCTCGGTGACATGCTTTATCAATGGGTCTCGATAGTCATTTTGACTACTTGGTGGGTTTTCACTGACTGGTCTCAGTGCTCGGTTGGCCTTCTTACCGAGTTGTGTTTTTGAAGTTGGATCTTCTGGTAGACTTCTGCATTTAATTTCCATAAGCATAATTAATGTTGGGATCTCTCATTAGGATGTGTGTGGACCTAAATTTGGGTCTTTGTTGTTTCCTATGTTGGATCTTTAGGATCTGAGTGCCAACCTCTTTGCTAGACTCTTGTATATATTTGGTTTTCTGTTCTTAGATTAGGGCATCAATTTTGATATAAGATAGTGTTTTAGCATATTTGGATCATAGGTCTGGGACCTCGCATGTATGAAGATTATTCTGTCAAATATTTGAATGTATATGATCGAAACCAGGAAGGCATTATAGCCCGACATGTATGATGTTTGAAGAAATAATATAAAGTTCTATTGTTTTCTTCTCTCCCCTTTCTGTGTTAAAGCTTTCAAGTTGTTCTGCAAGTTGGTTTGGATAGCTGGGAGTACCTTGGGCCCTGGTCTTCCAACCCTCCTTGTGTTAGGTGGTATCAGAGAAAAGGTTAGATCTAGGTTCCTTCTTGTAATCCCTAACCTGAGTTTGTTGATATTGTTGTGGGGTAGCAGATTGTGATCTGACCTACAATTGTAGAGGGATTCAAGATGGTTCATGCAAGAGGAAATGTAGATCTAGGTCTAGCTGATATGCTAAGATAGATTGCTGCAAGGTTGGAAGTTGTTGAGACAGCCCAGGGCAGAGGAAGACATCTTGAAGATGCTAGTGATGATCAATTTGAAGAAGTGCAAGGAGAAGTCCCACCTGCACCTATGATGGATTAGGAAGAAGAGAGATTCCTGTGAGCTTTGACAAGCTTGAAGTCCACACCTCAGTTTAATCCTCCTAAGTATAGTGGAAAGTTAGATTTTGATGAGTTGATAGACTGGGTAACTGAGATGGAAAAATACTTTGAGTATGAGAATGTATCAGAGGAGAAAAAGGTAAAGATTTCAAGTACAAAGTTGAAAGGTCACACATCCTTGTGGTGGGAGCATCTGCAATTGGATCAGAAGAAGAAGGGTAAAGACAAGATCAAGGTATGGGATAAGATGATAAAAAAATTGAAAGAAAATTTTCTACCTTGTGATTACCAGATTAACCTAGTAAGGAGAATGCAAATTTTGAAGTAGAAAGATAGCTCGGTAAAAGATTAGACTAAGGAATTATACATATTAGACATCAGATATGGACATGTTGAAGATGAAGTTGAAAGAATAGAAAGGTATATGAATGGATTAAGAAGTTCTATATATGATGAGATCAGCGTGGTAAAGATGGAGAGCATTGAAGAGGCATATCAGTTTGCCCTAAAAGCTAAGGAGAAATTGAACAATAGATATGAACGAAGGCAAAGAGGAAGAGGTAGATCTCATGGTGAAAATAGTAGATCTGAACCAGACAAGACAAATCTAGACACATATCAAGACAAAGGAAACACCGAATGGAAAGGTAGAAGTTCATTCCAAGGAAGAGGAAACTACTCCTGAGGTGGTTATAGCAAAAGAGGGTTCCAAGGAACTTGTTACAATTGTGGTGAAGAAGGAAATAGATCTTTTGAGTGTACACATGCAAGAAAGAAAGTCAGTAGTAGAAAAAATGCTTTGGTGCAAGAGGAGTCACCAAATGAACCTAAGAAGGAAGGAAATCTAATGATTAGAAGGATACTTTGGAGTGAGAAAGATAAGCAAGATCCTATGTGGAAAAGTTTGTTCAAGACCAGATCCAGAATTACAGACAAATTTTGGGAGGTAATTATTGATAGTGGAAGCTCAGAGAATCTGCCATCAGGGTAGATGGTCACAAAGTTACAGTTAGAAAGAAGGAAGCATCCGAAGCCCTATCATATTTCATCGATCAAGAATGAGCATACAATAATGGTGAGTGAACAATGTTTTGTGAATCTAAAAATTGGGAAGTATTATGATAAGGTGTTCTGTGATATTATGCCAATGGATTGTTGTCATATTTTGTTGGGTAGACCTTGGCAATATGATAGACATGATATACATGATGGAAGAGTGAATAGATATACTATTTAGGTTGATGGTAAGAAGCAAATCTTGTTACCTTTGATTGAAGAATTTGTTGAAGAGATATGTACATCTATGAAAGTTTGTTTGATGGAAGGTAGATAGTTTGTTAAGGAATTGAAAAGGAATGATATATGTTATGCTTTAATTCCTAACAAACCGAGTAAGAACACATAAGATAAAGTTCCTGAAGAAGTTGAGAAATTGCTTACCAAGTACAAGGAGATCATTTTAGATAATGTACCTGATGGTTTGCCACTGATGAGATATACTAGTCATTGTATGGACTTGATTCCTGGAGCTAGTTTACCAAACAAGGCACCACATTGGTTGACACCAACCGAGAATAAAGAACTCAATTGACAAGTTCATGAGTTGTTGAACAATGGTTTAATCAGAGAAAGTTTGAGTCAATGTGTAGTACCAGTTGTATTGGCACCTAAGAAGAATGGAGAATGGTGAATGTGTACCGATTCAAGAGAAATCACTAAGATCATAGTTAAGTATAGGTTTCCTATACCGAGGATGGATGATATAATGGATTTTTTGAGTGGAGAAAAATATTTTACCAAAAGTGATTTGAAGAGTGGATAACATCATATTAGAATCAGAGAAGGTGATGAATGGAAGACTACTTTCAAGACAAAAGAAGGTTTGTATGAGTGGTTGGTTATGCCTTTTGGTTTAACTAATGCATCGAGTACATTTATGAGGTTAATGAATGAGTTTTTGAAGAAATTCTTGAATAAATGTGTGATTTATACTTGGATGATATTTTGATATTTAGTAAGACTAGAGAAGAGCATTTGATGCATATAAGACAAGTATTGCAGGGATTGAAAGAGGAAAAGTTGCTGATAAATTTGAAAAAGTGTTCCTTCGTGAAAGAAGAACTTGTGTATTTAGGTTTTTTGATTTTAGTTGATGGTTTTAAGATGGATCCTGAGAAGGTTTAAGCTATAATTAATTGGCCTACACTTGAGAATGTCAGTGAGGTAAGATCATTTTATGGATTGATAAGTTTTTACAGGAAGTTTGTCAGAAATTTCAGTTCTATTTGTAATGCTATGACTAAGACAATGAGAGGAGACAAAAGAGAATTAAAATGGACACATGGATCTAATAAGAGTCTTGAGACTTTGAAGCAGAAGGTTGTTGAATTGCCTGTATTAGCCTTACCTGATTTCAATAAGGTATTTGAAGTTGAATGTGATGTAAGTAGAAGTGCAATAGGAGTTGTGTTGACTCAAGAAGGTAAACCTATTGCTTTCTTTAGCGAAAAGTTGAATGATGCTAAAAGGAAATATTATGTCTATGATCAAGAATTCTATGCTATTGTTCAAGCTCTGAAGAAATGGAGACATTATTTGATGCCAAGTGAATATGTGTTGTATATTGATCACAAAGATTTACAGTATTTGGGTATTCAGAATAAGTAGAATCAGAGACATATGAAATGGGTAGAGTATTTGCAGAGTTTCACATTTGTGATAAAGCATAAGAGTGGAATTTATAACCGAGTTGTTGATGCATTGAGTATAAGATCTTTGTTGACTAAAATGACAATTGAGGTTCTTTGTTTTGATGACATGAAGCATTTGTATGAAAATAATCCTAATTTTTTTTGAGCAGTGGAGAGAGTGCAGAGCACCAATTCTAAATCAACTGAGTAAGTATGAAGACTATTTCATTCAAGAAGATATGTTGTTCAAAGGTATTCAGTTGTGCATACCGAGAGGATCAATGAGAACTAACTTGATAAAGGAAAAACATAGTAGTGGTTTGGATGGACACTTTGGTATTGATAAAACATTAAGTTTTCTTAAGAAAAGGTATTTTTGGCCTCATTTGTATAAGGATGTTCAGAAATTTGTGAAAAGTTGTGGAGTTTGTCAAGTTGCAAAAGGAGTAAGTCAGAATACTAGTTTGTATACACCAATTTCTGTTCCTAAGAAACCTTGGAGTGATATCAGCATGGATTTTGTTCTTGGCTTACCGAGGAAAACAAGAGGTAATAATTCCATATTTGTTGATGTGGATAGATTCTCTAAGATGAAACATTTCATACCATGTAGAAAAACATCAGATGCATTACATATAACATATCTTTTCTTTAAGGAGATTGTCAGATTGCATGGATTATCGAGGAGTATCATCTCTGATCGAGACAGTAAGTTTGTTAGCTATTTTTGGAAAATAATTTGGAAGAAGTTGGACACCGAGTTGAAGTATAGTTCTACATTTCATCCATAGAATGATGGACAAATAGAGGTTGTAAACTGAAGTTTGGGTAACTTGTTAAGATGCTTAGTTGGAGACACACCGAGTAATTGGGATTTGATATTGGCACAAGCAGAGTTTGCATATAATAATTCAATAAATAGAAGTACTGGAAAGACACCTTTTGAGATTGTTAATGGCACACAACCGAGAGGTATATTAGATTTGAGAGATATTGCTGGAGAAGAGAAGAGGAGTGATGAAGGAAAAAGATTTGTTGAGTTAATGAATAAATTGCATGAGGAAGTGAAACATAAGTTGGAGCAAAGTAATTAGAAATACAAGGATAGTGCAAATAGATCAAGGAGACATAAATTTTTTGAAGTTGGTGATGCAATTATGGTTCCTTTGAAGAAAGGAAGATTTCCTATTCGAACATATGGTAAATTGAAAATGAAGAAATTTGGTCCTTACAAGATATTGAGAAGATTTGACAGTGGAAATGCTTATGAAGTAGAATTACCCGATGACATGGATATATCAACTATATTAAATATTTTGGATTTGTATGAGTATCATGAACCTGATGAAGAAGTGAAAGTATCGTGTGATTATCCTAAGAAATAGATAGAGGAAGTTGAGCAGATTTTGAAACAGAGAGTTGGCAGAAGTGCAAGAGGAAGGGATTACATGGAATATCTAGTAAATAGAAGAACATACCGATTGAGGACTCATCTTGGATTTATCAAGATGAGTTGGATTCAATTCAGGTTGTACCTAACTCATGATTTGGAGAATTGTTTCTTTTAACCCTAGGTGTCTGATGCATGAGCATCTTGGGTTCTTGGCAATCTTGTATCAACCAAAAATATGTTTGTTTTGGTTCAGTAGCTTGTTGGAGACTGCTAGGTAAAGTTCTTGATAACTAATTTTGTTCGCTCAGTTGAAGAGTTGTTTGTTCTCCACTCGGGCTAGGTTACTTGTCTTGGTGGCCTTCTTTACCAACGGGTCTCAGTAGTCATTTTGACTAATCGGTGGGTTTTCACCGACTGGTCTTGGTGCTTGGTTGGCCTTCTTACCGAGTTGTGTTTTTGAAGTTGGAACTTCTGGCTGACTTCTGTATTTAATTTTTGTAGTGTAATTAATGTTGGGATATCTCATTGGGATGTGTGTGGACCTAAATCTAGGTCTTTGCTATTTCCTATGTTGGATCTTTAGGATCTGAGTGTTGACCTCTTTGGTGGACTCTTGTATATATGTGGTTTTTTATTCTTAGATTAGGGCATCAGTTTTGATAGAAGATAGTGTTTTAGCATATTTGGATAATAGGTCTGGGACCTCGCATGTATGAAGATTATTCTGTCAAAGATCTGAATGTATATGGCTAAAATCAGGAAGGCCTTACAACCCAAAATGTATGATGTTTGATGAAATAATATAAAGTTTTGTTGTTTTCTTCTCTCCCATTTCTGTGTTAAATCTTCCGAGATGTGCTGCAAGTTGGTTTGGATAGTTGGGATTGCCTTAGGACCTAGTCTTCCAACCCTCCTTGCATCAACAAAGCATGTCATAATGAGCCTTGTGGTAACCTCTTTGCAACCAAAAGAAAAATAATTAAGATTTGGAATGCATGGTACTCTTGGCCTACTTTCCACAAGGACTCCATACAATATATACTAGAAGATGTGACATATGTCAAAGGATGGGAAAACCTATAAGGAGTGATGAAATGCCCCTATAGCCATAGTTAGTGATTACACCATTTGACAAATGTTGGATTGATTTTATTAGACCCATTGAGCCAACATCAAATGGGAAATTGTATATTTTTGTATACACTAACGATCTCACCATATGGGTTAAAGTTAAGGCTTTAACACATGCTAGCAATTATAAAGTTGTAGAATTTTTATATTATGAGATATTTACTAGATAAGGTGTCCCACAAGAGATACTCATGGACCAAGGACCAAAATTCACTTATGATCTAATTGCACAATTGGTCAAAGAATATAAGATTAGGCCTATGAAATCTACACCCCACCATCTACAACCTAATGGACAAGATGAAGTCACAAAGAGGGAGCTTGAGAATATCCTCACCAAACACAGTGCAAATTCATAGGTGAGATTGTGTTGCTTGTTTACACAAAGTAGTCTGGGAAAATAGAACTATATGGAGAACCACCACAAGGTTTACTCCCTATGAACTTATTCATGGAAAAAAGGAGGTTTTCCCTATTGAATTTGAGTACACGACTCTATGAAAAACACTTAAATTAGAAATGGATCTTGTACAAGCCCAACAAGAATCTTGCGGCAACTGAATGCCCTTGATGAACTATGAATGGAATTAGTGGAATATACACAACTTTGTTTTGTAGCAAAGGACGTGATGGAATGATCAATATATAAAGACCAAGGAATCCCATAAAAAATATTAGGTAGTATTATATGATTCTTGATATCAAGATCACAAAGGTAAGTTAGAAGCTCACTAGTTGGGGCCTTATTAGGTCAAGCAAGTGTATTTGAATGTAGCTTTCAATATTACTACTGTTGGCCCTTTTAAACTCACTCACATGGTCAATTGACATAGGCTCAAACTGTATAAAAAGTCCCACAATAAGGAAGAATTTCTTCAACATTTGTAGATCTAGTTCATACTATCCCCTCCATTAACACACACATAACCAACACCTAATGATACATTCACCATGCCTTCATCCACCTTCCTAGATGTTGCATGTGTTTTGACCACGACAAATTTTAAACTTGTCAGCCTATGTAGTAGTCTTGAAATCTGTTAATTTTTTATGCCAGAAGGATTTGTTTACATCTTCAAATACTGTAATGATTTTCAAATTGTCTGAATATGGAGTTGTTAAGAAGAAAAAGATATTCATGGGTTACTATATTTCAGGGATTCCATGACATTATTAATATTTCATCTTCACAACTCAGCGGCTGGAATTAAACTGGAATTGGCATTATCTAATTCTAGATAATGCCAAATTCCATGTTTAGGTCCATGAATAAAAATGGAATTGGAATTACAAAATTATGATTTTGCCCCAAAATGGGCATATCAATCTTCCACCTAAATACGTGGAATTGGAATTTCAATTCCAATTCCAATTTTTACAAAAGCAAATTTAATATCTCATCGGATCCGTGACATGATAGATGTCTAAATGTGTGTATGTGTGTATATATACACAAATGTGTGTATATGTGCATGTATGTGTATATATACATAAATGTGTGTATGTGTACACATATGTGTGTATATGTGTGTATATACACACATGTCTATATATATACACATGTGTATATACATACATGTGTGTATATACACACACATATGTGTGTATATAGACACACATGTATATATACACATATGTATGTATATATATACACACATGTATGTATATACACATGTGTATATATACACATGTGTATATATACATATATGTATATATACACATGTGTATATATACATATATGTGTGTATATATACACATATATGTATACACATGTATATATACATGTGTGTACATATAAATGTGTGTACATATACATGTGTGTACATATACACATACATACACATGTGTATATATACATATACACACGTGTATTATATATACATATAGACACATGTATATATACACAAGTACATATACATGTGTGTATATATACATATGTATAGACATGTGTGTATATATGTGTATATATGCACACACATGTGTATATATACACACATGTATGTATATATACACACATATGTGTGTATATGTGTAAATATGTATTTACATAAATATGTATATATGTGTATGTGTGTGTAGACACACATGTGTGTATGTGTGTGTATATATACATAAATGCATATATACACATATGTGTGTATATAGACACATGTGTGTATACATGTATATATACACACATACACACTATATTTGAAAAATTAAGAGATAAACAATTAAAATTATTTATGCATCTTTTCAGTCATCTTTTGAGTGAACCAAACGGGTCCAGCCCATATTCTGGAAATCATTTATAGGATATGTATCTTCCAGAATTGTAGCATCTTCCAGAATTGACCATATCCAACATTGGTTATTCCAACGCCCAAACGGGCCCGTTTATTTTGCAGAATTTGTGCATGCTAGAATTGCCAATTCTAGAATTGAATCCATTATGGAATTCTTCTATTCTCAAAATGAATTCTAGAATATGGGCTTGTCCTGTTTGGTTCACCTGGAAGATGACTGAGAAGATGCAGATTCTGGGTTTGGTTCCACAAAACTTGAATTGGAATTGGAAATTTGTTTTTGCACACACACATACACACACACACACATGTGTATATATACACATATATACACACATGTGTATATATACATACACACATGTATGTATACACACACATGTGTGTATACACACACACATGTATATACACACACATATATACACACATAGATATATATATATATACACACACACACATACACATGTGTGTATATATACACACATACACACATGTGTGTATACACACACATGTGTATATATATACACATGTATACACACACAAATGTGTGTATATACATACACACATATATATACACACATATGTATATATACACACATATGTGTATATACACACACATGTATATATATACACATGTGTAGATATACACATACACATGTGTATATATATACACACATACACATATGTGTAAATACACACATGTATATATACACACACACATACACATGTATGTATATACACACATGTGAATATATACAAACATATATACATATGTGTGTGTATATACACACATGTGTATACACACATGTGAGTATATACACATATGTGTGTATACACACACACAGATATATATATATATATATATATATATATATATATACACACACACACACACACACACACATACACATGTGTGTGTATATATACACATACACACATATATATATACACATACATGTATATATATACACATGTATACACATGTATACACATATACACATATATACATACATTTGTGTATATATACATATATACACATACACATATACACGTGTATACACACACATACACACATATGTGTGTGTGTGTGTGTATATATATATATATATCCTTATAGCAATATAATATACATTATTGACACAAAAATGGAAATGAATTTTCCTTCCCAAAATAATACTCTCATTTCCAATTCCACTTTTCAATTCCAATTCCAGGTCTGAGAAGGAATTGTGGAATGCTCAAAATGACCCAAAATTAGAATTCACATAACCCTATTCCAATTTTTAATTTTGGACCAATTCCTGATTAATTCTATGAAACAAATGGGCCCTTAAGTATAGTCGGTCCTGAAAGAAGTTCCTGCACCATTAAGTATTCTCGACTTATAAAAAATGAGAATGAAGTTAGACGTGTTCAAAAGTGGTGAAATAACTAAATTGAGTTCCGAAATCAATCAGGGGCCCAACTAAATAGAGGTATTAAAGGGGCATTCTTAGCACTTAATTGGTCATCGAGATCTGAAATGTAACGTGTCATAACCCTCCTCCTTACTCCACCATCATAAGAGATGAATAAATTGGGAAACGTTATAGGTGTAAAAAGTAAAGGAAGAAGAATAATTATTTATCCTCTAACGCTCAGTCAATTCTATTTTTAGAACAATATTTTATTAGAAGTAGAAAACTTAACTAAACTGCAGTTAAGATTGTGTTTGGCACGACATGAGAGACATCGTAGGAAGAAGACTATTTCCTCCCCCTTGACTCGCGGCGCAAAAGAGAAGAAAGAAAAAACATGTTTTTGTTGAAGGGGGAATAAAGGAGAAACGATAACATTGGAAAAGGGGGAAAATAAAAAACCGCAGGAAAACAAAAGGCAGCTGGCTGAGAAGAGAGGAGAGATTGAAGACCAAAAAGAGCAAGAGCAAAAAGAAAACAAAATTCTATGGAATGAAAAAGCAGTTACAAATATAGAACTCTATAGAATTCACTGCAGATCTCAAATCTATGTTAAAAAAAATTACATTATTGAGTTGCAGCCCTATAGGAAAAGTCTCCTGTAGTAGTCGGTGAAGAGACAAGTTTAGGGTAAACAAAAATCAAAAGCAGTGCTTGAGGAAGGAGCAGGGGATTTGGAAAAAGGCATTTAAAACTGGGAGAAGACAAAGGAAAATGTCTCTCTCTCTCGTTTGGGGGCATTGTGAATAGAGAATTGAATAAGACAAGGTTGGACGACTTACATAGTGCTGAGGGAAAAATACAACATCCATAATAGAATAAGGGAGGAGGCTATAGGTGAATAATAATGCAGAGAAAAGAGGACAATTATAAAGACACCAGTGCCAAACTTTGAGCAGGTTTTTATAATTTTACCTCCTTTGTTATATTATTATCAAATTTAATTGTTGAGTATGGAGAACAATTAAAATTTTTGTTATTTAGCTTTTCTAGTTAGAAACTAATTAGAAACGTTCTCCTTATTACTGTCTAAAAGTTTGTAGAGTTGGGTAGTCACCGAATGGAGATTGTAGGGAATACTTATCTTTGTGTAATGAAAATTTTTCTTTAAAAACCTTGTTGTGTTGTCTTAATTTTTCTTCTCATCAACATATCACTGCAAATTTTTTTTGTTTCTTCAACCAGTTTCTCCATTCTTTGTGACTGATTGTGTAGATCAATTCTAGCATCATGTCATTTCAGTTTTTTATGTAAATAACTAAACTTCACTTGAAAATTAGGAATGATATATGGAAACCATGTTTTTGTGAATCTAGCAAAACAAATGATCACTCAGGAAACATAGAAGATTTTAGTTTATTTTGTTCAGCATAGGATCTTTCCAATCACTTAAAATCTTAGACTTACATGGTTTAAACATAGAAACAAATTTACAAATCAAAGTTGGAAATATAATTGAAATGAGGAAAACTTATTTTCTTTATGTTGTATTTTTGTTGTTGTGGTGTTGTTTTTATGTTTTATTAAAAATTGGAAAAGTAAAGGAAGGTGTAGGATGAGGAATCCTAGGAAAGGGTAATTTTATTTTGCATTACCTACTAGTTGAAGTCTGGTCTCAAAAGTGCTTTGGTCAAAGCTTGGTAACACATGTTTGCTTAAATGTGTATGGTTATGTTTCATCTTCCTGAATATGTGAATAGAATCTATTTAGAAACTTGTAGAAAGTATTTAGAAATCACAGACACACCTGATTCCTTTTGATCCATCAGTGCCAAGAGATAGACTTCTTAGGCAGGCTTGTTGTGCTCTTCATTTCAAGATGAGCCTCGGGGGAGCTAACCACTTTGTGGTTAGGTGGATTAAGCCCCTTAACCACATTCTCGTCTCGAGATTTTTATTTGAACAAGATTTCGATGGCTTAGGAGACCGGAGCATACAGATGGACAGTTGTCCGATGGCATTTATGATATTGATTTTATGGCCTCATGGTCTTGTACATGATTTTTTTGTATTTATCTTTTCATTATGATATAAGGTATTTGACATAGATGGTCAACATCCTGATATATTGAACATTGTAATTTATTCTTTTATGTAATTATGGCAACTCGACAGTTTGGTCGGTTACTCTTGGTTGTATTATCTTCATGTAATTTCGAAATGAATATATGGAAAATAGAATTATGTGTTCAAGATTACTTGATTTATTGAATTGTTTTTGGTCGATTAGTCTTTAGCGTTGATCGACTATGACTATGGAATCAACATAGGAGAGATTTTAGCATGTTTAGCTTATATGTCTTTTATTGGAAAAAATATATTTTACATGTGGTATCAGAGTTGTGTTTAAATATTGGGACATGGGTATTCTATTGCTAAGTTGTGTACTTATGCTTGGTGCACAGGATAATCTGACACCATGGATACCAGGAATAGTAAACGAGCTAGTTCTAGCAATGATCACAATGGTGAATCTAACTAGAGACTTGATCAGATTTTGGCTCTCTTAATCCAGTAGGGTAATCTCTTGCAACAACAAGGAGAGCGTATGGATAATATTGAGTAGGATCTGAGAGCTAGACCAGGTGATGAGGAGAGAAGGAAGAGGGAAGAATATTTGAGACTTGAGGCTTAGCATAAATAGGAAGAAGATCTGAGGCTTGAGGCTTAGTGTAAAAAGGAAGAAGATATGAAACTTGAGGCTCAAAGGAAACAAGAAGAAGATAGGAGGAATGAGGAACAGATGAAATATAATGACGATCTTAGGGCTGCAACAGTACCCAATAACAGGGAAAGAATAATAGAGGAACTGAGCAAAGACCTCAAGAAGGTTGTACCTCCTACCTTCAAAGGTAAGACTATTGGTGACAAGGCCGAGGCATGGATTGTATCCATGGAAAAGTATTTCCACATTCACAATCTTTCTGGTGAATCTAGAGCAATGTGGGGTGCTTTTCAGTTGACTGGGGAAGCTAGTACATGGTGGAATAATGAGATGGCAGAGAAGAGGATACAACTAAGAGAGATCTCTTGGGATTATTTCCTTGTTCTTTTTTGTAAGAGGTGGTTACCATAGTTATATTATGACCCGAAAGTGGCTGAGTTCTAGAACCTGATACATGGGGTTTTGTTTGTTACCCAGTATCATGAGAGGTTTTTCCATTTGGTCAAGTATGTACCACAATACTAGAAGGATGAGCAGTTTAGAACCCAAAAATTTATTCTTGGGTTACGTCCTAAGATTGGATCTGAAGTTGACATGCATGAGCCTGAAACTATGGACTTTACTTTTAGGAAGGCTTTGAGGCAGGAGCAAAAACCGCAATAGGTGTCTTCCGTAAAGAGTAATCAGAGAACTAACACCTCTCAAGGATTTAAGAGGAAATTATAGGACAATCGACCTAGGGATTCTGGATGAAAGTAGGTTCAAAATATGAGAGGTAAAGGTAGAGGGAATATAGGCAAGAATACCAACAACCATGAGGCTCAGTATCAGACTAGAGGCAACAACAGGAATGACAATAGGAGAAACATGTTTGAGGGTAGGAAAGGACTAGTGGGAGGTTGCTTCACTGGTGGAGGTGACCATCATGTCATTTCATGCCCTCAGTGTACAGATCATAGGGATGGGAAGGGTCCCCAGACTTAGCATCAGATTCATGCAGCAGTTGATCATAGACAGGCATACTTTCAGGCTACCCTGATCCAGTTGTTTGATAAGATCTTTGGACAAAATGTTTCTATTTTGATTGATATAGGAGCTATAGAATTTTTTATAGATCTTATATTTTTTTCTTGTTTATCTATTAGACCTGGCTATATGTCTGAACCATGGATGGTTGAATATGGAAATAGGGAAGAGAGTAAGGTTGAGTAATATTTGGCTTGCAGTGAGATAGAACTTCCAAAATTTTAGATGCAATTGAATATTTATGTAGCCCCATTAGGTTCCTATGATGTCATTTTGGGAATCAATTGGTTGATTGAACATAAGCCATTAGTAAACTATAAGGACATGTTAGTTCAATGTCTTGATGATTCAGGTAAACTGGTAGTACTTTTGGGTGAGAAAATACCCTTTGAGCTTAGGCAGCTTTCTGCCATGCAATTAAAGAAGGCAAAGAGGAAGGGGTGCATGATGTATGTAGCACATGTCAAAGGTCTTGACACTCCTCCTAGTTTAGAGGATTATCCTATCTTGCAGAAGTTCCAGGATGTGTTTCCAAAGGATTTACCAGAGTTACCTCTAAAGAGGGAATTTGAATTCTCTATTGATGTAATGCTTGGAACCGAGCCTCAATCCAAGGCTCCTTATTGTATGACCACCACTGAAATGTATGAGTTGAAGACTCATTTGATGGAACTCTTCGATAAAGGGTTCATTCACCCTAGTATGTCACCATGGGGAGCTCCAGTTATCTTCGTGAAGAAGAAAGATGGTACCTGCGGTTATGCATAGATTATAGAATGCTTAAAAAGGTGACTATCAAGAACATGTATCCACTTCTACGAATAGATGAACTATCCGATTAGATGAAGGGAGCAACTATTTTATCTAAGATTGATTTGAGATCCAGATATCATCAACTCCAAATCAAAGAAGAGGACATATCCAAAACAACTTTCAAGACAAGGTATGGACATTATGAGTTTATCATCTTACCTTTTGGATTGACAAATGCCCTTGCAGCATTTATGACATTTTGATTTACTCCAAGACCATAGAGGAGCATGAGGAGAACTTACAAATAGTTTTACAATGACTTAGAGATAAGAAGCTTTATGGGAAGCTATCTAAGTGTTCTTTTTATCAGAAGGAGATACATTACTTGGGTCACATTATCTCTGTAGATGGAATTGTAGTAGATCCAACAAAGATTAAAGCCATACTTGAGTGACCAGCTCCACTGAATGTGAGTGAAGTTAGAAGCTTCATGGGACTCGTAGGTATTACAAGAAGTTTGTGGAGGGTTTCTTTAAGATTGCAGCACCTATTACATCCCTTCAAAGGATAGAGAAATGATACAAGTGGACTGATGTATGTAAGGGAGCCTTCCCGTTGTTGAAATTGAAACTCACATCCTCTCCTATCTTGATTATACCAGATCTAAATGGTCATTTCACTGTGATTACATATGCTTCAAGGGAAGGTCTTGGAGGTGTACTCATGTAGAAGGGTAAGCTAGTGGCTTATGAGTCACGAAAGCTGAAACAATATGAGATTAACTATGCACCTCATGACTTGGAATTGGCAACAATTGTTCATGCTTTAGTGATGTGGAGACATTACCTTTTGGGTAAGTCATTTGATTTGAAAATGGATCACATGGGACTTAGGTATATCTTCACACAACCTAATCTCAATGTGAGACATAGACATTGGTTGGAGTTTCTGAATGAGTACAATTTTGGCATTGAGTACATTAAGGGAAAGGAGAATAGAGTGTCAGATTCTCTTAGTAGGAGAACACATATTGCAGCTATATCTACTTCTAGGACACAGTTGAGGGATCATGTGTTGCAAGAGCTTCCAGGTGATGATCATTATGATATGGTCAAGTTAGCCTTGCACATTGATCCATCGGATCACCATTTTGATGGATACTCTTTTGAGGATGATGATATTATGAGATACCAAAACAAGATGTATATTCCCGACTAGACAGGGTCGAGGAAGGTAGTACTTGAGGAGATGCATATAACTCCATTTGTAGGACATTCAGGGGTAAATAAGATGATTTCTGATATGAAGCCACTATATTTTTGGCCAGGGGATAAGCGTGATGTGATAGCTTTTGTAGCCCAGTGTTTGGAATGCCAGCGAGTCAAGACTGAGCATGTTCACCCAGTGGGAATTTTGTATCCTCATGATATATCAAAATACAAATTGCAAGTCATCAGTATGGATTTTATCCAAGGTTTACCCATGACATGACATAGGCATGATGTAATCTTAGTAGTAGTTGACAAACTAACCAAGGTAGCTCATTTCATTCCAGGGAGTTTGAGAGATGGATCCTTGGCTTTGGCCAAGAAGTTTATTCAGGATATTTTTAGACTGCATGGTGTACCAGAGACTATTATATCTGACAGAGATGCACAAATGACATCAAGGTTTTGGACAACCTTGAATGCCTTCTTGGGTACACAGCTGAACTTTAGTACAACCTATCATCCTCAGATCGATGGGAAGACTGAGAGAGTAAATCAGGTTGTAGAGGATTTACTTTAGATGTATTGCATGGATCAACAATACAAGTGGGAAGATTATCTTCCATTGGTAGAGTTTTCCTATAACAAATCTTACCATGATTCAGTGGGAATGACACCATTTGAGGCACTATATGGGAGAAAATGCCACACATCTATCAGTTGGGATTGAGTAGAGGACAAGATCGTTGTTGGTCCTAAATTTTTGAGAGAGATGGAGGAGTAGATGACTCTAATTTGTGCTCGATTGAAAGAAGCAGTGGATCTCTAGAAGAGTTATGCAGATAGGAACCACACTTTTAGGAAGTTCTAGGAAGGGGACAAAGTGTTTTTGCGTATGAGACCACATAAGATCTCAATTACTTTTGGCAAGGCTTCCAAGCTTGCATTGATATATGTGGGTTCTTTTGATGTATTAGAGGTGATCAACCCTGTTGCTTACAGACTTTCTCTACCACCCACTCTAGCCCAAATCCATATTGTGTTTCATGTTTCCTTGTTGAAACCCTATCATCTAAATGCATGTCATGCCCAAAACTAGGGCAAACCACAAATTTTTTTTTTTTTAAAAAGATAAGTACATACAACTAACAATGGATGTGTTGAGAAAAGGTGATAACATGGTGATGATATTCTTTGATTTGCAAGGTATACTCATAGATTGAATTAGGGTCACACCACATATAGATGCAGATTTGGAGCATCAACTTGTCACACAGGTCATATGAACACTTGGGTCAGGTTGAATTAACTCTGGTTTTATGTTTAACTACGAGTAGTATCGTGATGGTAATTAATTATTAAGAACATATGTTGAATTAGGTTGACCTAGTAATTACTTTAATTCTTAACCTTGATTACAACTTAATCCATTTAAATCTAGTACCAATTCTCTTATGACATTAACTACTGATTAAAATCTAATAATCAAAATCTACTCTAATTCTTATCCTACTAAAATCAATTCTAATTAAATTCTTCCCTTAAAAAAATACACATGCAACTATAGTCCATTAATCCCCCTAATAGAAAATTAAATTAACCTCTAATAGGAATTTAGATTAACCTCTAACCCTTTTGAACATATGAGCAACATTTTTCAATTTGTCATAATAAAATTAAATTAACAACTAACTATACATTTTAAATTAATCGAATAAATATATTTCTCTAATAGGCTAATCAATTTCAATTAATAACGTGAATTGCTAAACTATTATTCTAACTAGGCAATTAATAAAGGTATAAATCCATTAACATATTAGAAAATATATATATTTTACATAAAAACTAAAGCTATTAATCTAGTAATTAAACTACACCATCAAATAAAAAGTACATCTATAAAATGAACTACATAATTTAAAATAAAATAACAAAGTGATAAATCTATTTAACTAACTTAAACTATCTTAAACTAACCTAACTTACTACTATTAGTGATCCATTTTAAATAGTTAATCATTGGATAAAAAATATACTATTATTCTAAAAGCTGATTCCATACTAATTAAATCTAAACATGTTAAAAAGAAACTATTAATACTAATTCTAATCAACTAACCTAACTAACCCTACTGACTAGCTTCTAACCTATCCCATCACCCATCACCCCTATTCCCAAGGCCCACTTGCCAAGTGGGTGGGGTGTGGGAAATCCCAAACTACCCTAAGCTTGCGTGGGTTTTCAAGGAGAGCCTTTTTGAACCAAGACATGCACTGGTTTCAAGGTGGAGGTGGGGACCACCTCAAGGTCTCGCTTTTCAATGTGCAGATTTTAATGTAAAGTCAACCAAGGGAGGCAAGGAGAATTTCACATGGTTTGGGAGGCTTGTGCTAAAACCAAGGAATGAGCTGTAATCCCCATGTTAGAACCCAACATCCCACACATGGTGGGGAGGAGTGAATGACAAGCTTTTCTAGGGCCCACCAAAACCTTCATGCAATCCCAAGGATGAATTTTGCATGGTAAGGGTAAGGAGTATGTTTTCAACCCTTTTATTTTATTTTATTTTTTTCCTTTCAAACATTAAAACAATCCTAAACCTGCGCCCAAATAAAGAGGTAAAAGGGTAAGGAAAAGATATGTGTGGGGCCCACGGGGATGGGTGCAACATCATGCCTCCCCTATTAATTAAAAATATGTATTAGCATTAAAGGGGTAATTAGGGGGGGTTAAGTGAGGGGAATATAAAGAGAATATTCTTTGTGTAAAGGGGGAATTAATTCTCTCCTCATACATTTTCCAGAGAGCAATTTTGCTCTAAAATCTAGAAAATGTCATTGGTATAATATTTGGTTTTAGCTTCTAACATATATATTATTGATTTTATTTTTGGAGTAGTTAATTTTATGCATTTGATTTATTTATTATTACAATACACTAAGTGAACTATAAATTGGATATTGGTATTAGTTGATTTTTACATTAATATACTAACTTGTTTGATTTTCTATTGCTATCAAGTTTTATCTCTCCTTCTCAAGTATTGAGGTTGAAATGAAATTTTAAAAGTAGAGTATTGATCCTATTAAAATAGAATTCAAATTTTAAAAGGAAGAATGAAGTGCTTTTAACTTGAAAATTTACAATCAAATACATTATAGAGCTTACAAGATTCATAAATCTACAAGATTTTATATGCTATGAAAACTATTACATAATGAATAAAAGCTCTTCATATCTTACTTGATAAAGCTTTCAATATGGACATTACAACACTTAACAAAAAATGAATCTCAATACAAAGGAGTAACCATGCAACATTAAAGTTGCTCTCACACAACTACACCAAAATAGAGATTTCTCCCAAGCTTTTCCACAACCATCTTGACTTCAAAACCTGCAAATACATGAGGAGAACCATGGGAAGCTCACCTCCCATCCTAGGTTTCAAGGAGACCACCACCGAGCTAGCAGAATCGGTAGCCAATGGGTAAGAATCACACATCCACATACATGAATACAACAACAAGAACACCCTCCCAAGGTTTGCACAAATGGATTCACCATGAACCCATAACAAGGGGTGAAGGTGGATTTCCATGTAAGATAATGCCAAAATAATATATTCAAATAACATGCCTCTTTAATGCTAAAACCATATACATCCTTCCATCCAATATTCTCCTTATCTCCCCCAAAATTTGGATCAAATACAATGGCATGCAAGGGCCCATACACCTTGCATTTTCTCCCTCTTCTCTCCATGAGAAGAGACTACACTATCATAGAATCCAAATAAACCCTTCCCCCATACATGACCACTTCTTCCCTATCCAAGGGCGAGTAATGCCATCACACCCTTCACAAAACTCCCATATTCAAAACAAAGATAAAACCATAAGCAAGAATTCAAACCCAAAATCTCACCCTTTACATAAGAACACTACATATACATTTCACATATGCAAGAGAATGAAAAGAACATACAAATCTACTTGCAATAAAACAAAGCACTTTCATGGAAATGGAGACCAACGTTCATAATGAGTTGTGACAAATGAATTTTGAGAAGAGCCCAATCCCTTATCCTTTCTTCATCCAAACCCTAATGTCTCTAAAAGTAGAGAGTGGGTGAACATCCACTAACTCTACCAAGGGCCTCTAAAAAGACTTCCAACTTCTACCCACCCACCAACATTAAATTCAGATTTGACCCTCAATTCCTTTGGATTTTTCTTGTCCCCTATCATAAATGCTAGATTGGAAAGGAGTGTGGGTTTGGGTAAAAGGTCAAGACTTACTCCATTTTCGAAACATGAGGGAAATGGGTCATTAAGAGGGTCACCTAGGCTACTAGGGGGTTCTAGAAGGGTTAAAAATATTTCTAACCCATACCCCTATCACTAAGGTACTAGGATTTTGCTAAATTTGACCGTTAGGACCTCTTTTTGGCCTCTAGAAGTGGCTAGAAAAGAAATAAATCTAAATGATCAAATTGGTGGAACTTTGCAAGTATCTCCAACAAAGGGTTTAATTAGGTTCCTAATGAATCAGTTAGGCTTAGGTTTACATTGCCAACCTTAGTAGACATGCCATTACATAAACACATAACGAGTGTCAAGTGACACTATAAAATTACATAATACAACATTGACATGTCACTAATTACATAAAAAAAACACCTAAGACATACATACAATTTTACTGTCACGAATAAAATCACTTAATAACAAGGTTCAAACCTCTTCATTAGGTTCAACCTTGGCTTTACAGTTTGCACATATGGTTGGTTACTGATTCTCCGATTGATTCCACAGTTCTCTTTCCTGCACACTAAACTCAAGCATCAGTAGTCCAAGATAATAAAATCACATGCAATATACATATTCAATTCATACTTAGCAACATTAATCAATAAGTAGAATTAAATTCCTAATTAAAATTTTCATACAGAAATGTTTAAAACATAATAATTCCATAATCATCATGACATAACATCCATGAAATAATCATGTCTAATCATGATCCGATCCTCTCATCAATTCACCTATTTAAACATGTATAATCAAAATCAACCACATGTTCTAGGTCTAATCCATATCAAAATGTAATCGATACAATATGATCGTCATCATAAACATAATATCTTGAGTCTCTATCAGGATCATCAAAAAGTGTATCAATGTATCAAAATAAGTGTATCAATTGAGCTATGATGGGTCGGGGTGAGGCTTCACAATGCATCTCATATCTTAGATTGGTATGCATTGTAGGTTCAAGATCTGGGGGTGGTGCTAGTGGAGCCTACCCACCTCGTTGATCAGCATACCATCAGGGTGTGTAATAGAGATGTATTGTAGTATAAGGTCTTGTGTGTGTGTGATTACACCTTCATAAAATTAAGATCAATAACAACTCTATGGAAATAAAATACAATTTAATCTAAGAATTAAAGTTAAATTCATAACATCTCATGGTTCTCTATCTAAGCTTTGTTAAGAGAGCTCTCAGCCTTAATCTCTCTCAAGGAAAATCCTAGAATAATAAAAATTGATAAACATTCTCTAATATAGCTCAAATGCTCAAAGATACATGTGCTTTCCATTCAAATTCTCATGATTCATGCTATGAAATCAACAAATGCTTCTCAAAATGATGCTCAAAATACTACGCAAATGCTGAAATACTATCAAATGCTCTCCAAATGCCTATAATAAGGATGCTTTGCTCTTGAATTTATTGGATCCCAAATACAAAGAAAATGACTTGTATTTATAGCAATTTCTCAAGGGTAGGGGGTAGAGTGAATTGATCATGGTCAAGCCTTGGTTGAGTAAAAAGCTTTGAGGTGATTTCAAATGGAGGGAAAATTAAATGGTTGTCCTCAAAGGGTGGGACAAGGAGACAAGATCCTCAACTCTCATTGGTTGATCAATTTGAGTTGAAAGAAATTAGGAATTATTTAATTCAATCATTTAATTAATTTAGTCATGTAAGGGTGAATGGGTTGGATTTGATTTTTGATTTAAACTATATAATTAATTGATTAAAATCAATTGCATAATTTGATTAATCCCTTTTAGGCTCATATTTAATTATTTGATTTCATGATTATTTAACCCTTTGATTTAATTGATTTTTGTCCACTTTGCTTGATAAATGTACATTTGATTTGATTTTGATCCATTTTAATGCATTTTGATGAGATTTGGGGCAATTGGCTGAGATTTATAAATTTGATATTTAAGATACACCTGGTCAAATTTAGGTGTCTACAGGTCTAGTGGGACCAATTCTCTGTTGACAATGCTTCTTGGGAGGATGCAGATGACATGCATAGATCTTTTTCGTAGTTATTTGATTTGATTTATATATATTCTTATTTTTAGTTACTCATGTTATGTGCTCAGACATTGATACTATTATGTGTTTTTATTTGGGACTCTTAGTGACATTATGAACAATATTGACTTGGTCGAATACTCTTGACCAAAGTCGTTATGCTTTGTGATTATGATAGATGTGTTTGACATTATTTTGTACATGGTGGAAGTAAATGTGGGTTCATGTGATTTATATGCTTTGAATGTTTTATTAGTTATGTTTTGAGGTGATTCATATGATCGTATGTTTGGATATTGTTGTGGATTATATAATGTTGATTTATATTGCAATGACTTGATGGGAAAATATGATGAATTATGGATGGTTATATGATGTTAGTTGCCAAATATTTTATTTAAATATGATTTGGATTTATGGACTAACCTACTGATGATCAATCTAGTGGTTTGACAAATTTGATAGGATTGAAGGCGGGAGTGTGGTTATGGAGGAGAAGTTTAGCTTCTCGATAATGGTTGATCAGAAAAATTTGGGTTTTCACACACCACTTAGTATTTGATTATTATACTTATGAAAGATTAATGAGTTTTATTTCTAACTCTATCTCAAATGAAAAATGAAATGGTGTGTATGGAGTTTTGAAATTTATTAAAGTATTTTATGAGTTTTTAATCTTGTTGATGTAATGATTTAATTTGAATGCGGGTACATGCATTATATTGAACATTGTAACTTAGATTATTGATCATGTCGATGTATTTTCTTAGATATTATGGTAAATTTATTTTGTTCGATTCATCATGGATGATGAACATATTAAGGGGGGAAGGATGTCATAAACCTCCTCCTTACTCCACTATCATAGGAATCGACTAAACTTGGAAACATTATAGGTGTAAAAAGTAAAGGAAGAAGAATAATTATTTATCCTCTAACACTCAGTCAATTCTATTTTTAGAAAAGTGTTTTATTAGAAGTAGAAAAATCAACTAAACTATAGTTAAGATTGTGTCTGGCACGACATGAGAGACAACATGGGAAGAAGAATATTTCCTCCCCCTTGACTCGCGGCGCAAAAGAGAAGAAAGAAAAAACATGTTTTTGCTGAAGGGGGAATAAATGAGAAATGATAGCATTGGAAAAAGGGGAAAGTAAAAACCACAGGAAAAGAAAAGGCAACTGGCTAAGAAGAGAAGATAAATTGAAGACCAAAAAGAGAAAGAGCAAAAAGAAAAGAAAATTCTATGGAATGAAAAACCAGTTACAAATATAGAACTCTACAGAATTCACTGCAGATCTCAAATCTGTGCTCAAAAAAATTACAATACTGAGTTGCAGCCCAAATACATTTATAGGCAAAGTCTCCTACAACAGTCGATGAAGAAACAACTTTAGGGTAAACAAAAATCAAAAGCAATGCTTGAGGAAGGAGCGGGGGATTTGGAAAAAGACATTTGAAACTGGGAGAAGACAAAGGAAAACATCTCTCTCTCATTTGGGGGCGTTGTGAATAGAGCATTGAATAAGACAAGGTTGGATGAATTACATAGTACTAAGGGAAAAATACAATGCCTAGAATAGAATAAGGGAGGAGGCTGTAGGTGAAAAATAACACAGAGAAGAGGAAAACAGCCAGTGCCAAACTTTGAACAGGTTTTTATAATTTTACCTCCTCTGTTATATTATTATTATTATCAAATTTCACTGTTGAGTATGGAGGACAATTAAAATTTGTGTTATTTAGATTTTATAGTTAGAAACTAATTAGAAACGTTTCTCCTTATTACTGTCTACAAATTTGTAGAGTTGTGTAGTCACCGAATGGAGACTGTAGAGAATATATATCTCTGTGTAATAAATTTTTTTCTTTAAAAAACTTGTTGTGTTGTCTTAATTTTTCTTCTCATCAACATATCACTGCGAATTTTTTTGTCTCTTCAACCAGTTTCTCCATTCTTTGTGATTGGTTGTGTAGATCAATTCCAACATCATGTTATTTCAGTTTTTGATGTAAATAACTAAACATCACTCAAAAATTAGGAATGATATATGGAAACCATGTTTTTGTGAATCTAGCAAAAAAAATGATCACTCAAGAAACGTAGAAGATTTTATTTTATTTTGTTCAGCATAGGATCTTTCCATTCACTTAAAAACTCAGACTTGCATGGTTTAAACAGAGAAACAAATTTACAAATCAAAGTTGGAAATAGAATTGAAATGAGGAAAACTCATTTTCTTTCTACTATATTTTTTTGTTGTGGTGTTGTTTTTATGTTTTATTAAAAATTGGAAAAGTAAAGGAAGGTGTAGGATGTGGAATCCCACAAAAGGGTAATTTTATTTTTGCATTACCTACCAGTACAAGTCTGGTCTTAAAAGTGCTTTGGCCAAATCTTGGTAACACATTTTGGCTTAAATGTGTATGGTTATGTTTCATCTTCCTGAATCCATGAATAGAATCTATTTAGAAACTTGTGGAAAGTAGTTAGAAATCACAGACACGCCAGATTCCTTCTGATCCATCAGTGCCGAGAGATAGAGTTCTTGGGTAGGGTCGGTGCGCTCTTCATTTCAGGATGAGCCCCGGGAGAGCTAACTGTACATTATGGAAACCTACCTGTTGGGAGCACGCTCAGACATGCAAACATTAGAGAAATACAATTAATAAGTCACACTAACATTTCTAAAGCATACTACGAAAATAAGAAACTCCATCATGACCTCCGATGAGCTGAACAAGGGCACCCAAGACCTTGTTAATTTGCTCTTAGAGAGGTGTGTGGGTGTGCTCTCCTAACACATTATATTAATCCCACTATGATTAATTCCAGTGGATGAGACTAAAATACAAACTAATGGATGGATGAAGAACTCAAGAATAAGTATGGAGAACTTGTCTCAAGCTATTCATCATATGCATGAAAATGATGTAAACTATACTAAGAATGATATGAAAGATCTAATGAAAGGAAACTAATTTTATTCCATTAATCCTAGCATGTAATATCTAGATTCAACTATGAACTAAAGCATGAATATGAACAATGAACTAAGAATTCTAAAGCTATTTTAACATGATAACAATGCATAAAAGGGAGATGATTTGGTCTTGACAATGACCTCTATTTATAGAGATTTTTGGAAGAGAGAGAGGGCTTGGATGAGGTGGAGCTCATGTGGCATCCACATAGGTGCCACATGAGAGACACATAAGCCATGCAAGATGCCCACTTTGCTCACACATGTGTGAGCAACTTTGGATGTGATGGGTCAAAGTGTACTTAAAGTACACATTTGAAGGATCTTGTAAGAGGTGTAAGAGTTTTGGTCCAATGAAACACTTTTAAAAAGTGTAAGAGGGTGTCATCATAGGTGTAAGAAACCTTGTTGGTATGAAATAAGGATTATTTGGAAAAGGTGATGTTTAGAAATTTGCTCACACATGTGTGAGCAAATAATTAGGACTAATTAGTGTAGTAATCTAGAAATTAGCCTAATTAACCTTAGTTAATTAATGAATATGTTTATTTGGTGAGAGTGATGTGAGGTAGGGTAGGATTTAGGTTTAAATTAGCTTAATCTAAATTTAAAATTTAGATTAATTTGATTTAGTAGAATTAAGTCATGTGGAGGAATAAATAAATTCAAAATTTATTTAAAGGGAATTAATGAGGGGTAATGTATTAAATAAGATTTAATACATCAAAAGGGGTAGTATTTAACTTAAATTTAAATACTAAGGAAAGTGAATCATATTTAATTAAATAGATAGGAGAATATAAAAAATATAATTAATTAAAATTAACTATAATGTTATGGGAATATTAATTAAATTAACATAAGGATAATTTTGGACGTCTACATTTTGCCCCTCTTTGATGCGGCGTTGAAAGTGGCATCGCGTGAAAGAAAAGAAAATAAGATGCCCCAGAGATGTCAGAAAACCTACGGTAGCCAGAGCGGAGGAGTGTGCCCCCTTGAGAAAAAAATACAAATTTTTAATAAAATTTTCTTGAAAAGGTAGGAAAACAGGGAAAGCGGACCAATTGCATGGCGTGTCCAAGGAAAATGGAGGACAAATGGGGACCAGAACGGGAAATGAGTAGACAGACGGAACAAATGGATCCAAAGGGGCTATAAATATTCCACCGGGGCCCATACACAGGTCACTTTCACTCACAAAGAGCAAAAAGACTGAAGAAGTAGAGAGCAATGGCAACACAACAAGAGTGAGCACAGCTTGGGGAGTGCATCCAGGTGCACCAGTGACCTGCAGATGCGGGACCACTGGTGAGTAGTTGAGCACCGCCTTAGTACTTTACACATTTATTACTTTTGTAGGTCGTTAGAGGGTAATAAATGCTCCCAAACCGGTGCGCAATGCAGACGACAGTCGCCTGACTGCCATCTGCACAGACAGCGGTCGACAAACCATCATCCTCACAAATAGCCAATCGACGATCAATGTCTATGCAGATAGAGATCGACTGATCTCCGTCTGTGAGGGCAAGGGGGAGGACAAAGAGTGCAACAGAGATGACAGTGTGCAAATGTCGCTGTTTGCATGGCAAAGGAGGCAGCGGCCTAAATCACCGTCTACGCAGACTGACATCTGCAAAGATCCGCTGGCTCCGTAGACTGGCGACTGCGAGAGTCTGCCGTCTACGAGGGTCAACTGCTGTCTGCGCGAATTGACCTAAAAATGGAAGAAAAGAGAGGAAGAAGAGGAAAGACAAGGGTTTGGGAGCATTTTTTGATGCCCTAGACAGGCCTGGGACATTTTTTGATGCCCCAGAATGTTATTTGATTGCTGACATTTGCTTGCTGACTACAGGAGGAGACCATCACGTTCCAGGTGAGGGAGTGTTATCTAGTGACCATAGAGCTGGAGTAGTAGTTGATAGTGGCTAAGTGGGGATAGGTGAAACTATGTGGGTTAGAGCACATGCGACATTGGCCGCATCTGGGAGTGCATAATGCGCTCATATTTGCATTGATAGAGAGATGGCATAGTACCACCTCTAGCTTCCACTTCCCTACAGGGGAAGCGACTATCACTCTCCATGATGCATGGAGGATCTACAGAATGCCCATTCAGGAGCTTATACCTGAGTGTTGTGTGGAGAGATTAGAGCCATATATGGAGATGGCTCTGGGTTGGAGATTTGTAGATCTACCTATTACACGACAGTGGATGTCTTGGACATGGGCTATGACCATGGAGCACCAGCCATGATGGTTGGCTTTATACTTAGCTGGACTGATAGGGGGATGACTCATGCATGATCATGCTGGCAAGGGGTTCCCCATAGGGTGGGTACGAGTACTAAGCAGTATGGTAGAGGATGGAGACCAGTATTGCTGGGGATATGTCATTCTAGACCAGTTGTATTATGATCTTCATATGTGCGCCTATCGCAAGGGTAGGGCACTAGGTCCCAAATGTATACTCTTGTTAGTATGGGCATGGGAGCACATTGCGGTCACACGACCGATTAGACATCAGGAGACCAGGGCAGCATATGAGCCTTTTGTATGCAGATATAGGCCACCGATCAATTATGAGGCCACAGATTTAGTTGGATAGTAGCGAAGGAGACTGGATGAGATGGGGGATATATTGTGGGCACCCTATGCGGGGTGTGAGGCTTGGGGTCATGAGATCCCACAACAGGACAGATACGCTGAGGATGGATTCTATGACTCGTATTATATGAGATTTATGCAGAATGACTGCTGGCTATTTGGTAGGATAACATATATGATATCTAAGTACATATCGTCCAGGGTACGAAGGTAGATGGGATAGATTCAGGAGGCAGTTTCAGATGGGTTTCCACATCCATTGGTGACCTGAGAGGTGGAGAGCGTCTAGGGTATTGGTGCAGATCTACACACAATGTGAGCATCTTTCATGGGGATGATCAAGGTCCCATGGATCAGGGCTCGAGAGTCATTACAGGATGTAGGTGTAGTACCAGTGTACGTGCAGTGGTGGGCCACACATAGACCTATTAGACTGATAGTGCCAGGAGTCATACAGGAGGATGAGTAGCCTGGGGTTGGAGGAGATGGAGGAGGACATGATGGGGATGACAAGGAGGAGGGAGGAGATGGAGGGGCCAGAGGGAGGAGAGTCTGGCCTAGGGTTACAACACCAAGGCCTAGGGGACAGGTACATATACCTATGGGAGGACAGCCACCCATTGTTCCTGATGTACAGGTACAGGGGCAGGATCTGCAGGGGCCACCATAGGGACAGGGGCCACCAGGACATGGGTAGGTACCACTAGTGGGTTACATAGCCCAGGAGATACATGATATAGTCATAATAGAGTGAGATAGCCTGCGGACTAAGCTTGGTAGGGTACAAGGATTATTGGCGACATCTCAGGCGACTAAGGTGAGCGCACAAGTTGAGATCTAGCGACTACAGGGATTATTGGCTACACCACAGGCCATAGCCAGCAACCTACAGACAAAGGTAGCTCAGGTATAGGGGAGATGACAGCGGAGATTGCTCGGGGGGATAGTGCTTAGAGAGCACTAGACATTTTACAGGCTCGGGTGGATAGCAGAGAGTTTGGTATCATAGAGGATTATGGAGACCATGATGAGGAGATGACAACAATGTTAGCGTAGATAGTGGATCTTATAGCAGAGCAGGATTTAGCATGGAGACATGCAGAGGACTACAAGGCAGACTGCAATATAGCATGTCTAGCAGGTAGTGCGGCAGGTTTGGGTCAGATGATGGCCGATGCCATGGTGGCACAAAGAGAGGCAAGGCGGAGAGGCTAAGAGGCTGCATATTACATGGGACTCTATCATGGTGCAGTTCCAGAGGAGGCATGAAAACTTGTATACTCTAAGAGAGCGCAGACAAAGAGCACCGGCTGAGGGTCATAGGGATCAGTGGGGTTACCGCCACATCCCAGCAGTGGTGCAGGACCATTGCGGCCACCACCATGATGCTTCTCAGACATGATATATATACATGGACTACTTTGGGACACATTTTTGACACATGATGTATCATATTGACATTTTTGATATATATACATGGACTACTTTGGGACTATGGGACTTTGATTTATGGACCTTTATGATGTTATATGTTATATGATGTGATGTTTATGCAGGATGTATGTATGCACTATGATGTTATATTACATATGTTATATGAGGTTTATGACTGATATGCAGGATATATGCATGATGATGCTGACAGATTTGTGATGCAAGGATGAGATGCACACACACACACACACACACATATATATAGATGTGAGATGTGATGCTTATATTTTGTCATGTATGGAGGTAATGTGATGATTTGTATATATGATTTGTGAAATATAATTATATGAAATGGTACTAAATGAATGAAATGTGTAATGCTAATGATTAAATAAATAGAGTAATAACGCAACTATAAATGAGTAAGGATGAATGAACTAAATGAACAAATGTAAATGATTTAATAAATAATGATTAATGAACAATGCAACTGATAATGAATAATGATTAATGAAAAATGCACCTGATAATGATTAATGAACAATGCAACTGATAATGAATAATGATTAATGAACAATGCAACTGAATAATGATTAATGAACAATGCAACTGTAGTGAATGGATGCAATATGAGACAGATGGAGACATTATTTTTGTGTGTATCAAAATAGGTCTGATAAAGTCACTTAGGTGAACAGATAGGGGAATAAATAGAAACCTTTGCCAAGAGAAAAATCATACTGCAATATGACCTAACTACAATGCAAAGATTATCTACATGATGATAGTGGGATTGATACCGTGTTAATGTTGGAGAGCACACCCTAGTTTGATATTGCAAAAGGAGTTATGCACCATGTGCTAGAAAACACAAGTGACATGGTTCCTTTGTGTGGAGTAGAATCTCAAACAAATAGGTTGTTAGGAACAAGGATGTAAGATATTAGATATGATGAGATCTATGAAATGTTACTCATGAGGAGATGCAGTACATCCAAATCTTTTGAGGGATTTGAGATGCATGAATCCTACCCCCAGTGAGGCATACATAGTCATAACCAAATATCAAAACATAAATGCACTAACAAACTATGACAGCAGATCATATCACAAATGACACGTATTTCACAAGATACTCACCATAACAAACCAAGATAGAAAAGATCGAGGTTGCCGCGATAAGGTCATAGTAAAACACAAGATAAAACCAACAAAAAAACATCCTGATCAAGTGATCATTCAGTCCAAAAGTTCTTGCCATGAACAATTTTGATGTGAGGATTGATAGAACAACTAACACCGGAAGGATGCATCCTGATGGGCCAAAGATTGATTGATAAAAAATGGGAATTTGCTGGCAATTGCTTGTGAATAGAATGAGCACAAGAAAGTCAATCTATCTGTTGATTTGGTGTAAAATGTTTGCGATCACTGTGTCTAGAACAAAGCTTAGTGTTTGATGTGGTAAGCTCAGTTGTGCGGGAATCATTATTGCAAAAGTGGAGAGATGGTTAAAAGAACTACCTGCACAAATATAGGTAGTGACACTTATTATGAAAGGTGATGCAAGCTATAGAGACAAATGGTGGAAACTGATGGTGGATCTGACTACACATGGCACCTGAAATAGGTTTTCACCATGGTTCTTATCCATTGCGCCACCGAAGTGGTTTTCACAGATGGACAGATTTATTTCTCTTTCTCTTTTTTGATATGCTTTTCAAGCTTTTGCATTTTTTTATGCATTTTTTTTTTATGCATTTTTTTTGCTTGTTTTTTGAATGTTTTTAGATTTTCTACTTTTCTGATTTTTTAGATTTTTGAAAATTTCTGCTATACAATGGACTATGGACTGGTCAAGCATATAAGTGCTTGAGATGTAAAATATTTACAGGATCAGAGAGTGGATCTCCCTCTGCTGACACAATCTGATAGGCGCCTAAACCATACTTTGCTGTAACAATGAAGGGACCCAACCAATTAGGTTCAAACTTCCCTTTCTTCTCACGGTTCTGGAGGTTCTTCATATTATGCTGCAGGACAAGATCACCAACCTTAAACTAATGAGGCTTGATACTTTTGTTGAACTGAAGGCAAAGGCAATTTTGATACACATGGAGGTGGTCTAGGGCATTGAGGCATCTCTCATCGAGGAGTTCCAGCTCTTGCAAGCGGGCAACTCTATATTCTTCTTCGGACAACAAATTCTTGAGAGAGATTCTGAGGGAAGGGAGCTCAATTTCAATGGATAGAATAGCCTTAGTACCATAAATAAGGGCAAAGGGAGTGGCTCCCATGGGGGTTCAAATGGAGGTGTGATAAGCCCAAAGGGCAGGGTTGAGGTGAAGGTGCCAATCACGACCAGCTTCATTGACTATTTTCTTGAGGATTCTGAGGATGGTTTTATTCGTAGCCTCAACTTGATCGTTGCTTTGCAGAAAGTACTTGGAAGAGGTATGGTGGGTAATGCTGAATTTCCTACATAGCTCTATGACATCCTTATTCTTGAAAGGTCCTCCATTTTCAGTAACAATGTCCTAAGGAATGCCATAGCGACAGATACGATAGTTCAAAATGAACTTTGAAATCTATTTTCCAGTAGTGTAGGTGAGAGGAACAACTTTGACCCACTTGGTAAAGTACTCTGTAGCAGCCAGGATGTATTTATGGCCATTGGATTAATTAGGGAAAATTTGGCCAATGAGATCGAGACCCCAACGTGAAAAAGGCCAAGGGTGATGGTGGGCTAGAGGGATTGGGAGGGAGCGTGTATCAAATTGCCATGCTACTGACAAGCTACACACTTCTTCACATAGTTGTAGGCATCTTTCTCCATAGTAGGCCAGTAATATCCAGTGCGTAACAAATTTTTGGCCAAAGTAAGTTCACTAGAGTGGGCCCCATAGATTCCTTGATGTACCTCCTCCAAGGATGTTTGTGCTTCATCAAAATTCATACACCTTAAAAGAGTTCCATCAAAATGCTTTCGGAAGAGGGTATCAGCAAGGATTATATATCAGGAAGTGCGGAGAATGAAGGTTTTACGTTGATTGGGGGTTAAAGTAAGTGGGGTATGTCCATCACGTAGGTAGGAATACACTTCTTGGTACCATGGGGAATTGGGATCATCAATTTCACACACCATTTCAGAATTTGGTTTGTCATAGGCAGGGACCGTAAGATTCTCAACAAGAAACTCACACCTTGCGCTATGTTCTGGCATAGTGATCAAGGACCCAATTCTTTCCATGACATCTGCTGCTTTGTTGTTTGTGTGAGGGATATGTTGGAAGATTATCTTGGTGAAATGCATCTTGAGATCTTCAACTGTTTGGCGATGGGGAAGCAACTTGTCATCCTTCATTTGATATTCATCCATAACTTGTTTGATAACCAATTGTGAATCACCAAGCACCAATAAAGTGAGAATCTTCCATTGTATGGCCTGTCAAAGTCCAAGTACAAGGGCTTCATACTTTGCAATGTTGTTAGTACAAGAAAACTATAATTTAAAATATTTAGGGATGAGATCCCCTTTTGGTATAACAAACAAGGTTCCTACCCCCGATCCTTTCTGAGTGAAGGATCCATCAAAATAAAGCTTCCATGGTGGACTCAGGGCAAGATTAATGACTAATTCATCTAGAAAATCTATGATCAGAGGATGTTTACCATCAATAGGTGCTTCAGCTAACTGATATGCAATTACTTGTCCTTTGATAGCTTTTTGATCCACATAAACAATGTCAAACTCACTAAGAATCATAACCCATTTTGTTGTATGACCAGTAAGAGCAGCGCGTGCCAGGAGATATTTGAGTGGATCAATTTTAGCAACAAGATGAATCTTATGATTAAGAATATAATGTCAGAGCTTCTATGTATAGAAAACAACGGCCAAACATGCCTTCTCAATTAGGGAATAATTCAACTCATAGCCAATAAGAGTCCTGCTGAGATAATAAATTGCTTTCTCTTTGCCGGTATCGTCCGATTGTGCCAGGAGGGCTCCCAACGTGACCTCTATAGCATATATGTACAAAATTAGAGGACGAACAGCAATAGGTGGTACCAACATGGGTGGATTAGCCAGATATCCTTTCAATTTCTCAAATGCATTTTGACACAAGCAATCCCACTGGAACTTGATATTATTGCATAGGAGATGGGAGAACGGATGCACCTTATCAGCCAGTTGTGACATGAATCTTTTGATTGATTGCAATTTGCCTTGTAAACTGTGTAATTGTTTCAATGTTTTGGGTGGTGACATATCTAGGATTACTTTCACTTTCTTTGGATCAACTTCTATTCCACGCTGTGACACAATGTATCCCATTAGCTTACCAAACTATACTCCAAAAACACACTTCTTAGGATTCAACCTAAGTTTATATTTCTCCAATCGCTCAAAGATGGTAGTAAGGATAGGAATATGTGATTCCCTTGTTTTGGATTTGCCTAAAAGATCATCCACATAATCTTCCATGATGACATGCAAAAGGTCATGAAAGATGGTAGTCATTACTCATTAATAAGTGGCCCCAGCATTTTTAAGGCCAAAAGGCATCACCTAATAATAGAAGGTGTCCCAAGGTGTTGTGAATGTGGTTTTGTGCTAGTCTTCTGGTGCTATCCTGATCTGATTGTAACCTGAGAAGCCATCCATAAGTGACAATATTTCATGTCCTGTCATCAAATCCACTATAATGTTAATATTTGGGAGTGGAAAATCATCCTTTGGACATGCAAGGTTTAGGTCTCTGAAATCAATGTAGATGCGAATGCCCCCAGTAGGCTTACCTAATGGTACAATATTAGAAACCCATTCAAGATAATCAATTGGTCTGATTACTTCAGTATCCAACATCTTCTGAAGTTCCATTTTGACTATCAATGCGACTTAAGGATGCATCTTGCAAAGTTTCTGCTTAACAGGTTTTACATTTGGATCTACAGCAAGATGATGTATGATAAGATCTGTATCAAGCCTAGGCATGTCTTTGTATATCCAGGCAAAGTTGACTTTGTGTTTATGCAAGAATGCTGTCATCTCTTTCTTTTCTTGATCGTTGAGAGAAACTGCAATGTAGGTGATGTGTGGATCTTCTTCTGTGCCTAGATTGATTGGAATGGTATCTTCAATGATCATAGAGGAAACTTCTAATTCTAAGGATATAAATGGTAAGTCTACCTCTCCCTCTTCTATCACCTCAGAAAGGTTTTCACTAGAGGAAGCATCCTTTATTTTGTCTTTTTCTTCATCCAAAGGTGCCTGCGAGAGGTTTTCACCAGAAGATGTATTTTCATTTTTTCAATTTTTATTTTCTTTTTCAATTTTGCAACTGAGAGAGTTGACTTGGCTACCAAAGTAGGCTTGTTCACTATAGTGTATCTGATGCTCATACTCTCAGAGATTCTTAAGTCCAAAGAGGGCTAAAACTGCCTCATCCGAATCACACACATCCAAAGCTAGTGGTGAGTCTTGCTGATCCCAGTCAATTAATTCAGGGTTTGTGAGGGGTAGAAAAGGGGATGAAAGGTCATCTTGGGTGATAGTGAGGACATGGTGATTTTTATTTAGGTCATATTCAATATATTGGAAAGGAATTTTGAAGAACTCTTCCTCAGTGTCTGAATATGAGGCAGCTACACAATAATCCTTAGCGAAGTTAGTCTTAGTCTCTATAGAACCCAATCCATGTCCTTTAGGATAGCCATTAGCTGTTATGATCTTCTTCTTACCTATTTCATTAGCTCCAAGGCCAGTACCATGATATCCCATGCTTTCGACAATGGGAGTAACTTTAGGATACTTTCCTTTGGGAAAAATTACAGGTCGTTCTTCTTCATCATTATAGAGCCAATCAAGAACACTATATTCCATGTGTTCATCTGATAGGGACCCCCAATGTTCAAAAATAGTTGACTTGCAGTGCATAAGTGCTTTTTCTTTGGAGAGGGGTAATGGTGATGGTCTTCCATAAGTATTTGGAGACAAAGGGAGTTGCCCAATACATAAAGCACTTTCAAATTTATACTCTCCCATACCTTGATCTATAAATGTTTCCTTTGCTTCAGATGAGGAGGGTTTGTCTTTAGTAACTTTTTCCTTTCCTTTGGATTGTTTAGCTAGTGTTTCTGATGTGTTTTCTGGAACAGGGGTTTCTTGATTAAAATGTCGGCCAAACTCATTCAACGGACAATAATTAGCTTGTTTTCCCTCCAATCTCTTGCAGTATTGAAAGGGCTAAATATCTCCAGGAATTGTGATTTATCTACCATGATGTGGGAAATTTAGACATTGATTATAGGTAGAAGGTACACCTTTGATAGCGTGTATCCATGGACATCCCAACAATATGTTATAAGGTAGATCTAGATCCAGTACATGGCAAACAGTTTCAATCAGGGCCGGGCCTACTTGTAAGGGTAGTGTGATCAAACCCTTGCTTTCTCATTCTTGATCATCATAGGCTTTTATTGTGATTCATTTGTCTACATCAATGAGGTCCTTAGAAAGACCAATATTATAAATCATTTTTAATGTGCACAAATTTAAGCCAGATCCACCATCTATGAGGACTCCTTTTACTCTTGTGGAGTGGATTTTTCCTTCTATATGAAGGGACTTATTATGATGAGGATCAGGACCACCAAAGTCCTTATCAGTGAAGACTAGATGTTCTTGTGCAGCTAGGTTCCCTATCATAGCTTTGAATTGTGCAACTTTGATGTTCTCAGGGATAGGAGATTCATTTAGAGCTTTATCAAGGATTTCTCTATGAATTGGCGAAGTTGTCAAGAGCTCAAGAATGGATATCTGTGCAGGTGTCTTTCATAACTGGGCCAATAAGTCAAAGTGTGAAGTAGGTTGAGTAGCAGTAGATGGTGCAGCTGGTGGATTTGCAGATGTAGAAGGTTTATTAACAGCTTGGACAATGACTCTGGGTCTACATGTAGTAGCCTTACAATCAGCGACTTTGAGGATTATGGTATTAACATGCGTGTTAGATTCTTCAATGTGGCCACAAAGAGAGTCAAACCCAAAGATATCATTTTCACTTAAACTCCCACATGTTCGATCATGGCCTATAATAGTATTGGTAGAATAGTCATATGGGATTGCATTTGATGCATTGTTTTGATTATGAGGTGGGTAGGGTTGATTGCAGATTTTGAGTTTCGCATTAGATGAGGATGCATTCTGACCTTCAACTTCAATTTTCCCATCGTCAATCAGATCTTACACAAAGTGTCTAAGCTTCATGCATTTCTTGGTATCATGCCCCTTGATGTGATGATAATCACAATACTCATTATCTCTATACCAAATAGGTTTAGGTTGATTCTCATCAAAAGGTCGAGTATTTGGGTAAACTATCATTCTTTGATCTGCAAGTTGTTTGAAGATCACATTTAGAGGTTCTACTAAAGTTTTGAATTGTCACCGTTGTCGATTGTCATTATTGTTAGAGTAGTCATATTATAGCTAATAATTAATTTATTTAATTATTAGTCTATCATACTCTACGCTTAAGTTAAACTTAGGTATCTCATTATTCTTTAGGGTTTTCACCTTTAGGGTTTCGGTATCCTTTTATAAGGATTCACCTCTTTGCATTTCATAAGAATTTTTTCACATCTCATTGTACTTTCTTGAAACATATTGTTAATATATTGTTTTCACGTGCATATGATGTCTCCTTTGGCTTTTTGGCCTCCATAGTTTTTCTCTTGTCTTCTATACTTTGCTTCTTCCATGTGATAGGTTTGCATGCAGGTGTTCTTGGGAGAATAGTGTTTTTTCTATTCTAACATGGTATCAGAGCATGCAGGTGTTCTTGGGAGAATAGGGTTTTTACTTCTGTTGCACTGTTGGTGTCCCTGATTCTTATTTCTACAGATTTTTCTGGTATTACATTTTAGTGTTCCTGTCACCCCTCTCCCTATTCAGCATTATGGGGGGGGGGTTCTCCTATTGGTTCTATTGCTTCCCAAGTTTGATTGATCAACTCTTTAGACTTTGTCTTCTCTACCTAGTCATGCACTTTTTCAGTGAGGGTTCCAGCAGTTTCTTCTGACAGTGTTTACAGCTTCATGCTTCGGAGATGCTTCTTGCTCTTTCTTGTTCCTTTCTTTGGGACTTTCCCTAGATTGGAGGCTTAGTTTCCTTCATCTAGTTTATTTCTTGTACTTGGGTACCTGATCAGGCCTAGTTGTCGGGACCCATAGTTCCTTTCATATATTTTGTTTACATGCATCTTTTAGTCTTTAGCTATTTAGCTTCTCCCTAAGTTACACTTAAGGGGGGGTGTTAGAGTAGTCATATTATAGCTAATAATTAATTTATTTAATTATTAGTCTATCATACTCTACGCTTAAGTTAAACTTAGGCATCTCATTATTCTTTAGGGTTTTCACCTTTAAGGTTTCGGTATCCTTTTATAAGGATTCACCTCTTTGCATTTCATAAGGAGTTTTTCACATCTCATTGTACTTTCTTGAAACATATTGTTAATATATTGTTTTCATGTGCATATGATGTCTCCTCTGGCTTTTTGGCCTCCATAGTTTTTCTCTTGTCTTCTGTACTTTGCTTCTTCCATGTGACAGGTTTGCATGTAGGTGTTCTTGGGAGAATAGGGTTTTTCCTATTCTAACAATTATTATTGTTGTTGTTGTTGTTATTTTTGTAGTTGTTGCGAGGGAACAAGAATGATTGATTGCGTGGTTGTTGATTATTGTTCCGATTATTCTAATTTTGATTGTTGTTTTGATTCTTATTGTTCTGATTATTCGGATGCTGATTCTAATTTTGGTTGTTGCGATACTGATTTTGATTCTGATTGTTATTGCAATTATTTTGATTGTTATTATTGGATGCTTGAACATTTTGAACATGCTTGGCATCAGTCACTCCATCATTGACAACTCCTTTATTTTTACTCCAAAATTTTGGTTTCTCATTATTGGAAGGAGTATAGTGTTTGATGCTACCTCTTTGCAAAAGGCCATCTTCAATGTCTTTTCCCTTCTTGACAAGGGATTCAAAGGTATCAGGTGAAGCCATTTTCTTTTGGAAGGACATCTCAGAGATTAAATTATTTATGAAGATGTCAATCAAATGAATATTAGGTATTTTCCATGGCATGCGATTTGCAATATGTCTCCATCATTGTAAGAAACTAGCAAAGCTTTATCCATTCTTTTGTTTGGCACTGCACAAATCGTTGAGTGTTGCTTGATGCTCAATGTTATATGAATATTGTCCAACAAAATTCTCTACAAGATCAGAGAAGGTAGAGATTGACCCATAAGGAAGGGCCATGAACCATTCCAAGGATGCACCTCCAAGACTCCTAGTGAAAATTATTTTTAAGTAGTTCTCATTATAGGCGACCTCTTGACATGCAATGTAAAACTCTTTGAGATGTTGTAGAGGACATGTTTCACCTTTCTATTTCTTGAATTTGGGCATCTCAAAGTTTGGTGGGAATGGTTGCATCATGATAGATTTGTCAAATGGATAGGGACAAATCTCTTCAAAAGAAAACTCCTTCTTGCCCCCATTCTGTAAGTGTTGTACAATGTTATTGAGCTCGTTGAATTTTTGGGTAAAGTCTGGAGTATTCTGTGTGAAAATGGGGGTATATAACCTTCGCCTCCTCCAAAATTGTGCAGCTAAAAATCCCATGGAGGTCATACCAATGGTAAGAGGAGGTATATATTTATAGGCTCATGGCGTATTGGTTGCAGATGTTTTTTCTCCCAATGTTTGGAATAATGATGAAGATAAGGGGATGGAAATCTTCCCTATGTTATTGACATTAGCACTTTCTCTTTGAGTTGTTGTCATTTGAGTGCTATTATGTGTAGTATTGTTTGGAAAAGCACTTATGATCTGTTGAATTTGTTTAGGTTTCAATTGTGGTATTGATATAGTTGTCGACACAGGTGCTGATATAGGTACTGATGTGGGAGGTTCGCTAACAGGTCCCTTACTAGTGTCACGTGATGATGTAACATTTGAAGTAGAAGCCATGGCTGTAGTAGCGACTTTGGTGACATTCTGGCTAAGAAGTGTTTCATCGAAGTCAATAGGAACTGTGACACCATTATGAATAAGATTCAAGAATATTTCATCACTGTTATGCATAATGGCCTTCTCAACCATTTCCAAGTTGTATGGGTCTCTAAGAAAGTCATTCACTTGGGTGAGTCCTTCTTCTTGGTCCACTAATTCAGTTTCTTCAGGAACTTCCTCAGCTCCTACCCCAATTCCTTGAAAGTATTGAGTGGAAAATGGATTCTCCTCATGGGTAACAGTGTTGAATGTTGTTCGCCTCATGTTTCTAGCTTGGGATCAAGTGACAACCATACAATGGTAGATTTAGAAGAATGGAAGACAAGGAGATGTAAGAAATGAAATGGAGCAAAGATCTGTGATCATGAATTTGATTGGATTTGATTTGATTGATTGATTGATTAAGGATTGATTGATTTGATTGATTGGATTGATTGATAATTGATTTAAAGGTTTTTGGAACAAAACCTAAGCATGTTAAAACCTTGTGATGATACAAACACAAAAGTATTTAAAGTAATACCATTTCTACTTGAAGATGGAATTGTGATCTCTAGAAAAATGGGACATCACTAAGGGATTTAAATCACTTGAGACAGATTGATGGTCTACAAGAAATGTTGTGTTTGTTTAAGGATGAAGGTTTGTGATACTTTGATTAAGGTCTTTCAACCTAAAGATTTGATTTGATTTGATGGTTTGATCTAATGCTCCAAGAGAAGAAAGAATGATGATGGAAGAATGATCCAGAAGCAAGGTGTTATCTAATCATATTGTTCAATGGTAAAAAAATCACTGTTGATTGAAAACTTGGCCATGAAATTGCAAAATTTGTCATTGTAGAGGATTTTGTCAAGTTTCTCATGATGTTCAATCTCTTGTTTGATAGATGTTGTAATATGTTGATATTCCTTGGATTTACAGGTGGTTTATTTTTGCTCTCTAAGGACTGGAGGTGTTGGAAGCTTAACCTTCTTATGTTTCTTGAAATTGGTCATGTCATGGAAAATATGATTTTGGCTAAATGAATAAATGATCTAGGACAAATGATTCTAGGGTCCTGTAGAAGGTCCAATTTTGTTTATCTTGGCAAATTTTTAAGTTTACTATTTTAAAGCGGAGATGACAGTCTCAGACACAGCCGACGATCTTCGCAGATGGCGATCTGCATAGATGGTAATCTGTGCAGATGGCAGATCCAAAATGGAGATGACTGACTGTGGCTGAGGTTGTGTGTTGAAATTGTGGGTAGATTTTTGACCTTCAGTCTGATTTTAGGCAAATTTGTTCAATGGCAAGAACTGATTTTAGCACAGGCAAACCAGAAAATAATAAACATGCATCTCAAAAAAATCCATCAAGGCACAAAGCAACCTTGAGGGATACTAGCAAATGTGACATTAGGAAATCTTGATTCAACTTTTAATATCTCATCTGTGTATGTTAAATTGACTCTTTGAAGCCACTTATGTTTTTACTGGGTCTGGCACAACGAAGACAGTTCAAACAGTAGCTACCTTAGGAATTTGGCTTTGCATGAAATATTATAGGCCCATTTCTTGGTAGTCCTTCAGCTCACACAACATGTCACCCTTGGAAGGGTGCCTATGTTTTTTCCTTTTGCCAAGTATTTTTATCATTCTACGAAGATCTCTTTTGCAACACAATACCCTGGGACACGTATGATGAGAATCTTGGGGGGAGAATATTCCCTCCCCTTGCACTATAATAAGTCATTATTCAGAGGTGAATCAAGTAGGCTACTAATTTATATTTTCTTAGAAAGGTTTCGTGGTGTCCCAACAATCGGTTTGTACGGCGTGAGACACTTAAGTCTCTAGTTCAACCATGCCAATATGCTGAGAATATTCACTCAGTGTGGACTACCATTGAACATGACCCGCCCGAGTTTGAAGGGATAAAGAGGACCTTTGGGTCACACTTTATTTCTATACCGGCCGAAGGGATTGCTGGCTTGAGGTCATCCTCTAAAGGGGAAGCACACCCTCTAGACAGGCCTCTCTAGAAGCTTGATTAAGCTAATCTTTCTCTTCACGCAAGATCTGCGAAGGTGAGGGGAAAGGATACGACTATAACTTAATCATAGCATCACTTATATTAAAAGGGTTTTAATCTAATGACACATAGCCCAAAAGAAGTGTTGAGAAACACTTCTTCAAACACACCAAGAAATGTTCATTCCAAAATTGAACCTAATTAAAGCAAACTATGTGTTTTCTACCTAAGCAAAAGACACAATAGTGTGATTAAACATATAATTTCAATTCATTTCCCACACAGCAAAGAGGAAAGCTTGGAAATGTGTGTTCATTTACCTTATGTCATTCAAGATTGATGAGGTTCATTCCTTTAACATTCAAGATTGAGTGATTTTTGTTTTAAATAACATTCATTCCAAGACAAATGATTAGTCATACAAGTTTATTTTGAAAAATTTGTTAATAATCATTAAGGAACCTGCATGAAATTTGTCAGTAGTTTGGAATTTCAGATATTAAACACTGCAAAAACCACAAAACTCAAAAAATGCGCAGCCGTCAAAATGTCACAGATGGCGATCTATGCAGATAGCGATCTATGGAAATGGTGAAAGACCTGCATAGATGGAAAATAATAAAAGTTAGATTCTGTTAAAAAGAACAAACTTACTCAAACTTAAAAATAATACTTTTATCAAACTAGACAACATTTAACTCTTAAAAACTTTGTTACTGTCAGAAATCCGAGAGTTAAAAATGTTAAAAGTTGACAAAAAGTAGTTTAAACCATAGTTTTTATAAGTCTTTTATAAATAGGCGGAGATGGTGATGTATAGGCACAGACGGTCGAGTTGTGTAGATGGCCGAGAAGCGGAGATGATAATCTGTGAAAATGACGACTCCAGAGTGGAGACGGGTCTGCGTGAAATTTTTCTAAACTGTAGAAAATCTACAAAAAATGTTAGAAAACAAGGGATGTGGATCCCACCGGGCATGCCAAAATATACATGTTGAAAACCTACTTGTTGGGAGCACACTCAGACATGCAAATGTTAGAGAAATACAATCAATAAGTCACACTAACATGTCTAAAGCATACTACGAAAACAAGAAACTTCATCATGACCTCCAATGAGATGAACAAGGGCACCCAAGACCTTGTTGATTTTATCTTAGAGAGGTGTGTGGCTGTGCTCTCCCAACACATTATATTAATCCCACTATGATTGATTTGTGGATGAGACTAAAATGCAAACTAATGGATGGATGAAGAACTCAAGAACAGGTATGAAGAACTTATCTCAAGCTATTCATCATATGCATGAAAATGATGTAAACTATACTAAGAATGATATGAATGATCTAATGAAAGGAAACTAATTTCATTCCATTAATCCTATCATGTAATATCTAGATTCAACTATGAACTAAAGCATGAACATAAACAATGAACTAAGAATTTTAAAGCTATTTTAACATGATAACAATGCATAAAAGGGAGATGATTTTCTCTTGACAATGGCCTCTATTTATAGAGGTTTTTGGAGGAGAGAGAGGGCTTGGATGAGGTGGAGCTCATGTGGCATTCACATAGGAGCCACATGAGGGACACATAAGCCATGTAAGAGGATCACTTTTCTCACACATGTGTGAGCAACTTTGGATGTGATGGGTCAAAGTGTACTTAAAGTACACATGTGAAGGATCTTATAAGAGGTGAAAGAGTTTTGGTCCAATGAAACACTTTTAGAAAGTGTAAGAGGGTGTCATCATAGGTGTAAGAAACCTTGTTGGCACCAAATAATAATTATTTGGAAAAGGTGATTTTTGGAAATTTGCTCACACATGTGTGAGCAAATAATTAGGACTAATTGGTGTAGGAATCTGGAAATTAGCCTAATTAACCTTAGTTAATTAGTGAATAGGTTTATTTGGTGAGATTGATGTGAGGTAGGGTAGGATCTAGGTTCAAATTAGCTTAATCTAAATTTAAAATTTAGATTAATTTGGTTTAGTAGAATTAAGTCATGTAGAGGAATAAATAAATTTAAAATTTATTTAAAGGGAATTAATGAGGGGTAATGTATTAAATAAGATTTAATACATCAAAAGGGGTAGTATTTAACTTAAGTTTAAATACTAAGGAAAGTGAATCATATTTAGTTAAATAAATTTAATTAAATAGATAGGAGAATATAACAAATATAATTAATTAAATTTAACTATAATGTTATGAGAATATTAATTAAATTAATATAAGGACGATTTTGGACGTCTACACTAACCACTCTGTGGTTGGGTGGATTAAGCCCCTTAACCACACTCTCATCTCGAGATTTGCATTTGAACATGAGTTTGATGGATTAGGAGATCGAAGCATGCAGATGGACAATTGTCTGATGACATTTATGATATTGATTTTATGGCCTTATGGTCTTGTACATGATGTATTTATATTTATCTTTCCATTATGATGTAAGGTATTCGACATAGATGGTTGACATCTTGATATATTGAACATTATAATTTATTCTTTTATGGAATTATGGCAACTCGACAGTTTGGTCGATTACTCTTGGTTGCATTATCTTCATGTAATGTTGAAATGAATATATGGAAAATAGAATTATGTGTTCATGATTACTTGATTTCTTGAATTTTTTTTGGTTGATTAGTCTTTAGCATTGACCAACTGTGACTATGGAATCTACATAGGAGAGATGTTAGCATGTTTATCTTATGTGTCTTTTATTGGAAAAATCAGATTTTACCACATGTAACTGGCTCTGATACCACATGTAAATTAGTGCTTAATTTGTCATCAAGATCTGAAATGTAACGTAAAACCACAAATAGGTTCCTGGTCCAATGTCAGAGCCCGATAGGAGTTCATGAACTTCCCCTAGTTCCACAAAGCATTCTCAAACCTGACATCCAAATAAGGATTCGAAGAGAAAGTTAGTTTTGGTTTGCAAAATTGTCTAGATGATTACCTCCATCCATTGAAGTGGGAAAACCCCAATGAATGTATACACATGAGCATTTATCAGTAATCCCAAAACCACCGTCGACCCCCAAAATAGTTTCTGAAACAACATAAAATCCCAACATAGTTCGAGCCAGCCAATAAGGAACATTATTATATTAAAAAAAATTGGCAACATATGTTACCCCCATGACTATTGGTAATGTTTGTAGGGGAGGATGAGATCCTTGTAGTGTTTTTCAAGAGAGGAAGAGAACTTGTCTATTTTTCTGAGCCACTTTGAAGCCAACATTCTCCCTATTTATGTGAGATTTGAACCTGCAAACAGAGTAGAGGTGTTTATCAGAAAGTCGTGTCAAGATGTTGAAGGTAATCTGTGAAGAAAGAATATTTATTGGTATTGGGAATTATTTTTGATCATTTGGTTATATTATCTTCTACAAAGAGGAGCTATGTTACATGAGATGGTACCTAGCATGAGAGAAGAAACTCTAAGTGTAGGATCCACTACTAGACCTTTAATTGTATTTATTTTCCTAGAAGCAATAAACATTATTGCTGGTTCCCTAAACATGGCAATGACAACACAAAAATTCTCACAACTATGACTATGAATCAGTCATTTCTTCAATAAACAAAATTTAGAATCAAAGAAAAATAGAGAAGCAAGCTAACAATTGAGGAAGAAATCTATTAGATGGTCAAGCTCAAAGCCGAAGTGACCTTGATTGAATGATATATGATTTGAAAAGTGTGTGGCTACATGATCATGTGGATCGAGAAGCTTAGCATAACATAAGGAATGTTCACCTACCAAAATATAATGTATTTGGCAAGGGACAAAACATTTATATCCCCGAATTTGAAAGGAATTAAGGGGATTAATTATGTAACTGTTAATATTTCCAAAAAATGGTTATAGAAAGAAAACTGAAAGGGATCAGGAAGGAAAAAAACCTTTAAATATGTGATCAAATGACATAAATAAGGATCGACAATTTTGAATTCTAAGACCTCCCTTGCTACTTTGATAGTTGAGTGTGACTCATGTTTTGGGATGAAGGTTGTTCATTTAGATTCAGTTTGATTTGTTAATGGAGGGATGAATAAAATGGAGTGAATAGAATGGGTTGTTGATGTTCAACGTTGTTTTGAAAACCATAATTCAATAAGTGTTCTTTGAGACACCGTTTATTATGTTTTGTTTTTTTCCTTTCTGTTAGCATATTCTTTTTCATGTAATTTTAAAGTTAGCTTCTAGTTTTTCATCTTTGTTTGAGAAGTACAAGTTGACATCATTTTTATATCAGAAAATACCAAAATGAAGTTTTTTTTTAGTTTTTCGGTGAATGTTTCATGGTGATGGACATTCACTTATACATTTCCCTACTTTTTGGTTAAAAGAAAACCTCATTAATTAGTTAGAAGAATCACACATATTCATTGCATATTTGTATAAGGGAGTTGTACCTATCAATTCAAAGATAAGACCGATCATTGGTTTGTTCAACTGTTGCTAATTGTGAGGTTTTTTTGAGGGTTTGAGTCAATATTATTAAAAGTCCAATCTATTAACAAATACTAGATAACCCCTCCACTTCAATGAATCCACTCCCTAATAAATCTTTATCACCTCTATGTTAGGAATAACAGTCCACAAGACAACTGAGAGGGGGGGTGAATCAGTTGTGCAATAGATTATTAAACTTTAAACTTTATGAACCATAACAACAAAAATAAATAACATAGTAACTGCCAACACCATAACACAATGTTTGTTGTCAAGGAAACCCTGTTAAAGGTAAAACCCCAGTGGGAATTAACACACAAAATAATGTACTGAGAGTATAGTATCCCTGTTAAAAGATATTAGCCCTGTTAGGAGCTTGTTATTACATTACAGTACACAGTCCATGTTAGGAGAAAGACCCTGTTAGGAGTCAATGAAAGTAGTGGGCTCACTGCCCAAAGAAGGTTAAAACCAATCTCAAGGATTCACAATCCGCATCAAGTGTGTACAACAAATACACAATCCAGTGAACTGTCTGATAGAAACTATCTTTGCTTGGTCAGTTCCAATGAAGTACCAACTTTGCTCTCTATCCAGTAGTCAAGCTTTGTAGCTTCACAAATCTCTGCTCTTTTCTTTCTCTACCACACTTTTCACAAATGAAAAGATCACTCATATATACCCTCTTACAATAACCCATTAGGTCATCCAGTTAAGCTTTCCTAATACACAACTAACTAGGTCATCCAATTAAGGCTTCCCATCATATAAATAATTGCATAAGCCCTTGCTAAGATACACATGGTATCTATAACAAGTATACAATATTTACAATTCATTACAAATACTTTCAGATCTGCAATCCATGCTCATAAATAATTTCCACATGTTACAAGTTTGAAATCGGCTAGGAAATAAGTCTTCTCTAGAATACACGCCACAGATGACATCATCAGTACCCAAATAGAAATCAAACTCAACCCATTTCACAATCATATGTCAGCTCTCCATCAGTAAGCTTGCAAGTTCTGAAACATCTTCCTCGACAAGATATTCTGGAAACACAGAGACCTTCTCTGTCAAGAATCATAGTCACAATCCAGAAAAATAGTCTTTACTAAAATAGCTGTAACATTCATGATGTGAAACATAAATTCAAGCGGCCTTAGATGTAAGGTCAAAATTTAGTCTTCTGCTTAAATCCAACTTCTCTTATTCTGGTTCATCCGTACAGTGTTCGTACACGTCTTCCAGTCAAGTAACTAGTCTGTCTTCTTCTACAGAAATATATGTTGACATCAGTGACAAAACATGAGTATCAACAACATGATCAGTGCCAAAAACTGATATCATCCAACAATATACCCCTTTGGCAGTGATGGAAACATATGGGAAAATCCATATGCATCAACCCAAAAGTAATCTCTCTCTTTACAATCTTCTCAATATCCTCAACAAATCTCCCCAAAATAGTAGGGATTTTCACATAGATTCCTTCCCCCTTTGGCAACAATGGCAAAGGGTGCCATAACTCATCTGTAGTTTTTGGTAAGGTGTAGCTTTTTCAAATATTCATGTCCAATCAGGTGCAAGATCACCCAAATGTGCTCCATAGTGTTCTCCTGCGATCACTCCCCCTAAGGAGTAGATCCATACATCAAGTCCAGAGAATAATATAGCTCTGAGATCCACTGGAATGATGCAAATCTGAATCATTTAATTACCACTGGGAGGGGCCATCACCCCAAGCATGCCTCTGAGGTATTCAAAAGAAACTTTTGGCAAAGGTTTAGTAAATATATCTGCAATCTGTTCCTTTTTGCTTGTGTACTCCAGTTTAATCTCCTTAGCAACTATCTTTTCCCTTAAGAAATGATACTTGATAGAAATATGTTTAGTCTTTGGGTGCATTATAGGATTCTTCGACATGTTTACTATACTTTTATTATCACAATGAATAACCACTAGCTCCTTGAAAATTATTCCAATAACTTCCAGCATTTGTTTCATCGAAACAACTTGTGTGCAATTTATTGCAGTAGCTACATATTCTAATTCAACAATAGATTGAGCAATACAATTATGCTTCTTGCTTAACCAAGAAACCAATCTCTTCCCAAGGAAAAATACATCACCACTTGTTCTCTTTCCGTCATCCACATTACCTACCCAATCTGCATCAGTAAAAGCCTGCAAAGTAAAATCATCATATTTTTCATACCACAATCCATATTCCACAGTTCCTTTCAAATATCTAAAAATTCTTTTCATAGCAGCAAAATGTGTTTCTTTAGGATCTGCTTGATATCTAGCCACAATTCCAACTACATTGGTAATATTTGGTCTGGTGTGTGTTAGATATTGTAGACCTCTAATCATTGATCTATACTTAGTCTGAATAACACTCTGAGTCTCATCATCACTAGTCAGTTTGTTTCTAGTCACCATAGGTGTTCCAACAGGTTTACAATCTTCCATTACAAAAAATTTCAACATTTCCTTAAGATACTTGGTTTGAGATATAAAAATGCCATTCTTGCTCTGATTAATTTGCAAACCAAGAAAACATTTCATCTCACCAATCATAGACATTTCAAACTCATTCTCCATTTCTTTAGCAAATTTCTTACTCATTTTGTCATTACCTCCAAAAATGATATCATCAACAAAAACTTCTATAATCAAGATTCCATCTTCATCAGTTCTTAAATACAAATTACTGTCTGCATTACCATTTCTGAAACCATGATGAAGTAGATGTTTGTCCAGTCTTTCATACCATGCCCTTGGTGCTTGTTTTGGTCCATACAGTGCCTTCTTTAATATACAAACCATGTTTTCATCATCTATCCAGGGAAAACCATTAGGTTTATTAGTGTATACCTCTTCCTCTAGATCACCATTTAGGAATGCTAACTTCACATCCATTTGATACACTTTAAAATCTTTATGTGCAACATAAGTAAGAAATAGTCTCACAGCTTCCAATCTAGCAACAGGAGCAAATGTATTTTCATAGTCTATACCTTCTTGTTTTGAGTAGCCTTTACAAACCAATCTAGCCTTATTTCTTTCCACTGTACCTTTCTCATTCATCTTGTTTCTGAAAACCCATTTAGTGCCAATCAAATTTTTGTTCTTAGGTCTTGGAACCAATTCCCAAGTATTGTTCTTCTTAATCTGCTCAAGTTCTTCTTCCATAGCTTTAGTCTAAGATTCATCTCTAAATGCTTCATCAGTAGTCTTTGGTTCAACTTGAGAAATCAAACAAATCTCTTCTCTAGCCTTAGATCTAGTCATTATACCTTTACCTATATCGGCAATAATCTAATCTTCAGGATGGTTCTTCTTAACATACCTTGGTGTCTTTTGTGGCTCAGTATCTTCAATCTATTCATCTTTGCTTTCATTTTTAGTCATTAGAGGTTTGTTCTCAATCATCAAAGGTTCTTCAGGTTCTTTAGTAACTTCTTTTTTTTTTGTAATCCGATCACAGTCATACATTCTTTCCTGAATTTGGAACTTTTCATCTATCTTCACATTGGCATTTTCAATCAACTTTCTTAATCTCAGATTAAAACATTTGTATGCTTTGATTTTAGTAGAATAACCAAGAAAGATTCCTTCATCACTTCTAGCATCAAATTTTCCAATCTCATCATCTCTTCTGATATAACATTTACTTCCAAATATTCTAAAGTACTTCATAGTAGGTGTATTATCAAACCATAATTCATATGGAGTCTTACTTGTACCTTCTCTGATTTGAATTATGTTCAATGTGTACACAACAATCCCAACTGCTTCTCTCCAGTGAACATGTAATACATTTCCTTCCAACAACATAGTCCTTGCAGCATTTAGTATAGTTATGTTTCTTCACTCTGCTATCCCATTTTGTTGTGGAATTCTAGGGGTTGAAGTCTGTCTGTGTATTCCATTCTCTTTGCAGTATCTATTGAATAGTTCTGAAGTAAACTCTCCTCCTCTGTTTGATCTCAAAAATTTCATCTTTAAACCAGATTCATTCTCAAATTTTGCCTTGAATATCTTGAATTTGTCAAATGCCTTAGATTTCTCTCTCAGATATGTAACCTACATAATTCTAGAAAAGTCATCAACAAAAAGTATAAAATACCTTTCACCATAGTATGATCTTTTTCTTGTAGGATCACATAGATCTATATGTACCAGATCCAACTTTCCTTTTGCAGAATAGGCCTTGCTCTTGAAAGTGCTTCTAGTTTGTTTCCCCATGACACATTCTCTACAGATAGTGTTAGATGGCTTCACAATTTTAGGTAGATCTCTTACTTCTTTTGTCATACTTTCCTTCACAATGTTATCAAAATTAACATGAAAAAATCTTCTGTGCCATAACCATTAACTGTCATCAACTTTAGCAATAAAACAAGTAGCTTCAGATGTGTTAAGTTCAAATACATTACCTCTAGATTTAGAACCAAATGCTATCAAGTCTCCTATCTTACTCTTGATAGAACATTTCCCATTAAATAAATTCAGCTGATAACCCTTGTCCACTAGCTGTCCAACACTCAACAAGTTATGTTTAAGTCCATCAAAAAGTAATACATTGTCAGTGTTAGTCTTCCCATCCAAAGAAATAGATCCAACTCCAATAATAAGTTTAGGAGTATTGTCACCAAATCTGACAACACCACCATCATGTTTCTTTAAACTCATAAACTTATTCCTATCTCCAGTCATATGGTGTGAACATCCACTGTCTATAACCCACTCACGTTTCTTTTCAACTCGAGATACTAGGGATTTTTCCTCATGCATAGGTGCATCATCTTTAATAGCAATGAATCCAATCTCATCAAAGTTATCATCCTCATCATTAGATATTCCCTCACTAGCATGATAACATTCCTTATCTTTTGAGAACTTAGACTTGAAAAAATTAGGTTTGTCCTTTGGAATTCTTCTAGGACATCTAGATGCAAAGTGACCAATCTTATTACATGAAAAACATTTAAAAGGTAATTTGCCTTCAAATTTACCCTTACCTCTCTTTTCTCTTATAGAAATCAGTGCCACAATTTCATCTAGCTTTCTTTCTTCTTCCTGTATCTGTTCCCATTCATCAACATAAGCTCCAAGTTCTTCTCTTAGATCACTACTGCTTGCATTTCCAGATAATTTCTTCTTGTTCTTGTGCACAGTTGTCTTGAATGTTGACTCTACCCTAGGTAAAGTGTCTCCCAATTCTGTGGCCTCGAATGTAGTAAGCTTTCCAATCAACATCTCTTTGGTGAAGTTCGGTATCAAAGGTATGATCTCCTCTATAGCCCGTACTTTGGTTCTTTATGCAGGTGTCAAAGATCTGAGAATCTTTGTAATTACTTCTTCCTCACTGTAAGTACCTCCAGAGTTCCTAATACCAGTAACTACCTCAGTAATTATCTATGCATATGCTCTGACATTCTCATCTTCTCTCATCTTCACTGATTCCATCTTTGTTTTCCATTTCTGTAACTTCGCTTGTTTTGTAAATTTTTCTCCAACATATAATTCTTCCAGTCTTGTCCAAATCTCATGTGCAGAGTCCAAGTCCTTCACTTCAGTGAATTCTCCTTCAGATAGGGCATTGATCAGAGATTCCCTTGCAACCATATTGTAGGAAAATAGTTTCTTTTCATCTTTAGTAGCCTTTTCCAACTCATCTTCAGTCGCTATCTTTTCATTCTTCTTTGTGATCATCCAGTACTCAATTCCCAGACATAGAAAATCTGTCCTCATCTTGTTCTGCCAACTGTCAAAGTTTTCAGGATCAAACTTTGGACTATCCTTCTTGTAGTAAGTCATCTTCAGGATCACCTCAAGCTATTAAAATTTCTCTCTGAGGACCAGTAGCTCTGATACCAATTGTTAGGAATAACAGTCCATAAGACAACTGAGAGGGGGGGGGGGGGAATTNCTCTGATACCAATTGTTAGGAATAACAGTCCATAAGACAACTGAGAGGGGGGGGGGGTGAATTAGTTATGCAATAGATTATTAAACTTTAAACTTTATGAACCATAATAACAAAAATAAATAACATAGTAACTGCCAACACCATAAGACAATGTTTGTTGTCAAGGAAACCTTGTTAAAGGTAAAACCCTAGTGGAAATTAACACCCACAAAATAATGTACTGAGAGTATAGTATCCTTGTTAAAAGATATTAGCCCTATTAGGAGCTTGTTATTACATTACAGTACATAGTCCCTATTAGGAGACAAACCTTATTAGGAGTCAATGAAAGTAGTAGGCTCACTGCCCAAAGAAGGTTAAAACCACCCTCAAGGATTCAAAATCCACATCAAGTGTATACAGCAAATACACAATCCAGTGAACTATCTGATAACAACTGTCTTTGCTTGGTCGGTTCCAATGAAGTACTAACTCTGCTCTCTATCCAGCAGTCAAGCTTCACATCTTCACAAATCTCTGCTCTTTTCTTTCTCTACCACACTTTTCACAAATGAAAAGATCACTCATATATACCCTCTTACAATAACCCATTAGGTTAGCCAGTTAAGCTTTCCTAATACACAATTAACTAGGTCGGCCAATTAACGCTTCCCATCATACAAATAATTGCATAAGCCCTTGCTAAGATACACATGGTACCTATAACAAGTATACAATATTTACAATTCATTACAAATACTTCCAGATCTGCAATCCATGCTCAGAAATAATTTCCACATGTTACAAGTCTGAAGTCAGCCAAGAAATAAGTCTTCTCTAGAATACACGCCACAGCTGACATCATCAGTACCCAAACATAAATCAAACTCAACCCATTTCACAATCATATGTCATCTCTCCATCAATAAGCTTGCAAGTTCTAAAACATCTTCCTTAGCAAGGTATGCCTGAAACACAGAGACCTTCTCTGTCTAGAATCACAGTCATAGTCCAAAAAAATAGTCTTTACTAAAACAACTTGTTATGCCCTGCATCCCCGTCCCTACATTTTGTGTGCAAAATGTTGGGTCCCCCTTTTTTTGTTTTTTCTTGCGGCTTTGCCTTGCCCTTCTTTCCCTTTTGTTTTCTTTCTTTGGGGTTTTCTTCCCTGGTGTGGTGTTTTGTTTGTTTGGTTTTCACCTCCGAGGCTCCGGTCCCGGAGGTTGTCCTTCATGGGGAACCGGATTCCGGACTCTGGGATTCTTCGCCATGATGTTCTTAAGGACATCATCACGGGGAATCCCCGGGCCCGGGGGTCCGGAGGTTTGCTTGTTCAGAGATTGTCAGAAGGAGGAGGATTACCTTTTTACTTTACCACGGGTATAAATAGGGCTTATCTGTCACTTTCACATTTACTACGATTAAAACCTTCAAGCACTTAGAGTGATTAACAGAGCGATTTTAAAAGTGATTAACAGGGCATTTGCGGAGAGTTAGTAATAATTAACGCTTAGCATTTCCAGTCACTTTCAGGTAATTGCGAGTGCTTTGTGGTGGTGGTAGTGATCATTTGATGACTAAAACTGTTGCAGAGCTCCTGCGGTAACTCTTCCCTTTCCTCCGCCTTCTGCATTCTCAGGTTGGTGTTTCCATTTTCCGCCTCTCTGGTTTTCTTCCATTTCGTTTGGTTTTGTTTGTCCTATTTGCTTTGTCATCTGGTTTTCTATTTTCTGGTTTTGCCGCCCATTGGTGGGTCGGTTCTCTGCCAGAGTGTTGTCTGCCCTCTATGCAGAGGTGCTCCATCTGTAAAATGTGTAGATAGTTGTATATATGTCTTTCTTGTCTGGTTTTTCTGTGGGCATCGTTCCGCATTGTATACTTGTAAATATAGGTGTGTATTTCTATGTAATCTTTGTATATCCCTCTATGTCTTTGTATATACCCCTCAGCTCCATGTATATCCTTCTGGGTGGCTTGACAAGCTGGTTGAGTCACCTGTGTTTCTAGTTTTCCGCCCACGAACTCGCTTCGGGGCAGAAAACCACCTGTTTGAAACTCGGCTCTCGGCTAGTTTCAAACATGTGGTTTTCTCTCTCCTCCATGAATTCTATTAGAACCTCATTTATGTCCCATGCAAACAATCAATTCCAGCCAAGTGGCTTTCACTTTTTGCGCATTTGGATAGTCGGCTCTGCCGTCATCGCCATAACTTCTATTTAATACCTACGCATGTGGCGCCCACGTGGGCTTGATGACTTACCTTTTTACATGTCCTCACCAACGGTCATTTCTCTAGGCTTCGGGTCTCCT
>MU223312.1:1229982-1280143 GCA_018584345.1 Thuja plicata | reverse complement strand
GTCGGCTCTGCCGTCATCGCCATAACTTCTATTTAATACCTACGCATGTGGCGCCCACGTGGGCTTGATGACTTACCTTTTTACATGTCCTCACCAACGGTCATTTCTCTAGGCTTCGGGTCTCCTACCATCATCCATCCAGTATCTTTACCAAGTGTGATAAAAACCCCAGACCCAGATGTTTAATGAAAATCTAAAGTTTACGATGTGTTTTGCTTTTCGATTATCTTTGCATGAAACTAACTTTTCAAGAAAGCAAGCATCACGGTGGTAAGATCTTCGGACCCCAGAATAATCATTTTGATAAATGTGTTTTGACGGTTGCTTTGCCTTGTAGATTCCCAGAGTCTATCTTCCAAACATGTTTGAAGCATCGACATCTTCTCCACCCGGAAGTCCAGAGCTACCTTCCGCAGCAGAAACCAGGGCAGCAGTAAAATCCAAGATGGAGAAGGCCCTAGAAAATCTGCCCCTGACCATGAAATTTGTACAAGATAATGTCATCATGGGCTCAAAGATTGAGTCCAAAGTCAAGCTGATAACCGACACCAGCGTCGGAACATGGTCGGAGATGCAGGCCTTAGTAAAAATAATGCACATCCAGCGACAGGCTGGAGATCAATTAGCAATCAATGTCAAGAACTCCAAAATCCTCCGGGCAGCTTGTTTCCTGTGCTTTGTGTAGTCTTCAGAGCTTATTTTAACACTGGCAACCAACTACAACTCTTCTGTATGGGCCGTTATGCTCGCGGCCACAGAGCCCACAGGATACCCTACTCCATTGGTGTCCCTCGACCCAGTCACATTCCAGGTGAGCCTGGGAATCCCACAATTTGATAGAGCCACGGTGGTTACAAGGACTGGTGTCTTGGCTCAATTTACACAGCTGAAAGATGTCACCTAGGTATACATGAATACCCATTGGCTCAAGGCCTCGAAGAGGGACCCAAAAAGAATGAAGATAGAAATTCCCCGCTCTGAATTTAAGGAGAGCATCCAGATGGGGATGATAGCATTAGCCCGGGTCTTTGGGCAGCCCTCCATCCAAGAGTTTGCTCGATGGATGTATTATTTCCTCCTCGACATCTCCACCAAGGGAGAATACTTCGACTAGGTGACAATAATCTCCAACCACGTCGACTCCCAGTTCCAGCAATTGAACAAGAAGAAGAAGTTCTACATGTCTTCTTACATTTTCTGGGCCCTAGCACAGCAGAGGCCCCATTCCCATGACCTACTTATAGACGGCGTACTCGGGATTGACCTGGGACAAAAAGCACCATGGGACCATTTCCCACAAGTTCAATGGGAGGCCAGCTTCCCTAGTTTCTATCGGGTAAACAACACATTCATTTACTATCACCTGCTTACACCCACCCGGGACACTGGATATCGCCTGTCTTCTGAGGCGATGAACTTGGTCCATAATTATGGATGCTATTATCTTCAATTCTAATAGCACACATACATTAGGGTCACTGGATTCTCTGAGAAAACCTACTTGTTGCCCAAACATTGTGGGGACAAGATCGTGCTGTTGGAGTACTACAGGCAAATGATGGAGCTGCATGCCCTTTTTGCCCTCAAAAAGATCCCCAACATTCTATTCCCAATCACCTGTGGGAACTACACATGCAGTGTGGCCGCCATAAAGGAGGCAGACAATAAGCTAAAAAGTTACAACCTGCAGGAGTTTTATCTGGCGCGAAATTTTTTTGATCCGCATGGCAGGATAGCAACGGCACTGCCCCGGGCTTCAGAGCCCCATCATATACACACGGAGGACTTCTGGGCAGATTTCCAAGATGATGTGGAGGTGCGGAGCAGGCACTATGTCAGAATGACAGCCGACATGATGCAGAAGTTGAAGCTCTGGAGATTCCCAGCAGACTTTTCAGATGCCGCCCCCACCGCCGATCCCTAGTACAAAGAAAAGGGGATCAATAAAAAGGCTCTTCCACCAGTGAACTGGGTCACCCAAGAAGGGCCCACGATTGAAGACTTCACTCGAGAAGTGGTTGAGCGAAGCCACACCTATTTCAAGAAGGTGTGCCCTGGGAGTACCCACCGACGAGCCCAACTGGCGGCAAAGTTAACTCCACAGTCGGTGCCTAAATTGACCCCAGGGGCCGGGACTTCTTCGCAGGGAGCAGATAAGGGAAAAATAATAGACACGACCCCTTCTATGCAAGAAGTCCCCATCACAGAAAAAATAAAACAATCGGTGGCAGCCTCCTAGAAAATGAGGGAGCAATTAATAACATGGCTGGCCACTCCACCACTCATGGCTGGACCGCTTCGTCCCCCCTCCTCCCCGTCATTAGTAGCCTTAATGGTGAAGGCGACAAGGGTAGATCCCCTAGAAGTGGCGGCAATAAGAGATGCAGGGCCACCTCTGGTTACCCGAAGAAAGAAGAAGCTCAGCAAAAAGTCCAAGGCAGAGCCGGGGCCGGAAGCATCCCGTCCCCAACAAGTAGAGATCCTTTCTTCCAGTTCCCTGGAATCAGAGAAGGAAACAGATCCTGCGGTAGCCTCGACCAGTCCCCCTCCATAGGAAGAATTTGATGTATTTGCAACTGACGAGTTTGGAAATTTACAAGGGGACAATACACAAACAGAGATAGAGGTCCCAGGGGCAGAACAAGAGGCTGTAGAGCAAGAAGATTTGGAACAAGAGCCTGCACAAGGACAAGAGTAGTAGGTAGAAGAGAGAGAGCCAGAGCCAGAGATTATCTCTGGGGCTCAAATGATGCATGGTCCGAGAGTGGACCAACAAAAGCAAGATGAACAAATGGCATTCGCTGGGGGAACCGGACCTTTGGGAATAACCGTAACCCTAGCCGCCACGTTCCAAGGGCCACTCCCGGGGGCAACCTTTGGGCAGGTGATCACAGCGGCCCAAAATCTAAATCTCAGCCTGACACCTCCCCTACTGCCAAAAGAAGTGCCAATAGAGGAAAAATCCTTGGCAGAAGAAGAACAACAAGAAGAAGAGCAGCTTGAAGAAGAAATCCCCAAGGAAGCCTACCAGAGTCTAGAACCAGCAGTAGACACAGAGGACAAGGCTGAGGAGATGGAGGTTGATAAAGAGAATGTTGCTGTAGAAGAAGTTGAAGCAGGGAGAGGGACGGATGAGGTCCATGCCACTGAGGAGCAGCAGCCACAAAATGCTGGGGGAGAGTCAAGGGAACAAATTCTGGCTGGAAGGCCACCCCTACCACCTCAGTGGCTGATAGAAAGCAGGAAAAGAAAAGCTCAGTCTACTCCCGTGATTCCTCTCTCCCTGGCCAAAATGATGGCCCAAGTCCAAGCCTCGCTGAAGGCCAAGAAAGCCTGGATAGTTCATACTCTCCGAACTAGGCCGGGTGGAGAAATAGTTGCCATGGTGGCAACACCTCCCCCAGATGCCGATGAAGCAACTGCGGAGCCCGAAGACTATAATGTTGCAGAGGTATCACTAGGAAGAAGGGGAAAGCAAGGTGAGGTAGACTTGCTGAAGGAGGCAGCAAGGGCAGTGGAATCCCGATATGAAAAGGAGGCCCAAAGGCTCAAAGCTGAAAAGGAAAAGAATGCAAACCTTATGGGGTTGCTTACTGAGTTGGCTTGACCCATCAGTGTCGCTCCTCCAGAGGCCTCCACCTTAGAAGATTTACCGTAGAGTGAAATAGACTCCCTGCGGATAATGAAAAAGAAAGCTCAGGCAGTGGACAAGTGGGTCCCCCTGCAGATAGGAAACACCCGGCGTTTCCTAGCATCCACCCTCCTAGATCTATACATGGCCTGGTAGATCATTCACTAGGTGGAAACTCTTATTGAGTTGTAGGAGGGTGACGCCGAGAATTACCAAGCATGGAAGGTGGAGCTTGAAGAGCTCCTTACCTTAGGAGAGGATATGATTTCTGAATCCAAAATTCTAGGTGATGAATCATTTGATTTTGTAAGAATTCAGCACTCCAGACTTGACCTCACATTGGAGGTAACCAAGCAACTGGTAGGGTCCTTACAAGATAAGGTAAATGCGGTGAATTATTCTTCCAATTTATACAAGTCTTTCATAATAAAGACTTCCGGGGCTGATCCACTTAGCACAGATACATGTACCCCTGAAGATTCAGTTTTGGTGAGTTTTGATGAAATAATGAAGTCCCAGTATCAATCTCTAGAGGGGATAGATGGGGCCCAAATGGAAAAATTAACCCGCATGATACTTAGTGGTCACGACACGGCGAGAATGGTAGATGAATTTAAAGAAAATGTTCCGGACCTGGGGGAACAAGTTGAAGTGGCCAAGCACAGAAGGGCCAGCCTGAAAGATATAGATGAAGATGGCATATCCCACCTCCTCCAGGATTTCAACGACAATAAGCAACCTTGAGCTTTCTCTGGAGGCTGGGGAGAACTCAAGTGTTGGGTATTATTTATTCTTTTTGGAATGAATTTCCCAGATCCCGGATCCAAAATTTTGTATTCTTTCAAGTGATCCGTGTCCCGGTCCCCGAGGCCGACCGGTCACTTTCAGAAGTAGTTAATAAAGGGCTGTCAGAAGGTGGTTGGACACATCAAGGAGGTGTCGACTTAATAGTTGGGTTTCTGACAGGATGGCCTTCTCGAGGCACCATTCAGGAGTACATCTGGCGCATTGGAAATAGGGTGCCACATTTCCCATTTATGAGGCATGTAGCCTCAACCCTCGGGGGACCTACTTTCTTCTTTCTCCTTTCTGGCTCTCTTCTTGAGGCCGATTCTTCTGATGTATATTCTTGTCTTATTCTTCTGACATGGCAGACCTATTCTGTCTCCAGGTCTTTTGTAGGGTGGCGTAGGTAGTACCAGCCCCAGATATTGTATTTTATTAAAACATGATGTAAAATAGGGTTAGGGTTAGAAGAGATTTGTATAAATAGCCAAACTGGCCCATTTCCAAGAGTCGGAAAAATTGATGATTTTGTTGTCCATAGTAATAGCAAAGTGATTTCTCATTTTAGTTGCAGAGCTCAAAGCTCCATTGTTCTGGTTTTATATAGTCAAATGCTCCCTTGGAGCCACCATTGTACCACGTACCAGTGCTTGCTAGAAGGAACATTAATAAAGAAGGAAGAATTCTTGGCAATGATGTTGTTGGCATTCCTACTTCTGAGTTAATGGTATTTCATGTTTTAATGTTCTTTATGTCTTCTACTTTGATATGTTAAAGTAGATTAACGACCTCTTTACTCCCGCTACTGATAAAATGCTAGCTGATGGTTATGTATTTCTTCAGTATTTAGTGTAGTCTATCAGAGTATTATTGATGTTCCAGACATTTCAACATGATTATAGTTAGATGAAGTGTTTCTAACCCTGCAGGATCTTTTTCATTTTATTTTCTAAGATTAGAATGCTAGGGGAAACCTTACTGTATTGAATCCCCGGAGGTAATGAGTTGAAGAAACCAGCTATCCCCCTCAAAAATAGTCACTTCTCCCAATTGAGCCCCGTACCATCATGACCCGACACCAAGGTGCTTGAAGGCCTGGAGAATTTATTTTCCCCAGACAACCTTTGCAGGCGGAGTTGGCCGGTATCCCCGGAACCCGGTGACAACTTATGACTGTTGGCAGACCCGATCAGTGAAACCCCGTCAACACAACTGTAACATCCATGATATGAAACATAAAGTCAAGCAGCCTTAGATGTAAGGTCAAAACTTAGTCTTCTTCTTAAATCCAACTTTGCTCATTCTGGTTCATCCATACAGTGTCCGTACATGCCTTCCAGTCAAGTAACTAGTCTGTCTTCTTCCACAGAAATATATGTTTACATCAGTGACAAAACATGAGTATCAACAACATGATTAGTACCAAAAACTGATATCATCCAACACTCTACCCATTGTTGATGACCCATTTGGTCCATGCAAATTTTTTGAAGATCCCTAAATACAGAACTTTTTCACATGCACACATGCCACAATAATCATCCACAAGTTTTATTTTTAATTATTTATTTCCAATAAAACTAAATGGAACATGCACATTATTGGTGTAGGAATTTTCATCCACCATTCATGGGACCTATCTCCATGTTTTGAACAAAGTGTTGTTCTCTTTAACACTTACACATAACAACTCCAAATTTCATTTAGCATGCAACCATTGTTTAAATCTTTTTTCCATCATTACCATGTCTTCCATCAGTCACACCAGTCACTTTAAAATCCTTTCATCCTCATCTTTTTGGTTTTTCTGAAAATCTTCAGTTATACTTCTTGATTATGAAAAGTACACAAACTCCATTTTACTTTAATATCATTAAATTATGATTAATTCTTACATTTAGATAATTATATCATTCATTTATACCATTCTATAAAATCTGTTGAAAAATTCTTGTTTCATACACCTCCCTTCCTTGTCATAATTTGAGGACAAAATAACCTTTGAGTTGGAGGGGGGAGTCTTAGAAATTGTGTAAATTACATGTTAGTCATCCACATGACTAGACAAGCAGTATTTTTTTGGGTTAAGTTTAAGTATATTAAGTGTTTTCACCTAATAATGAACCCTTCTAAGTAAGACTCAACTTACTGGTGAACATGAGAACATCTCTAGGTTTTGGGTGACCTATAATGGAGATGAACCTCAAGAGAAGGTCAAATTCCTACTTATGGTACTCAACTAATCTACTATTTTCCAAGAAAAGGGGTAGAAGGATGTGCTCTTGAAATGAAATATTATTTTTCCTACAAGTGATCCACCAAATTTGATAACCTTGTTGTTGTTCTAAACTCACAATCAGACCCAATGGAAGAAGTTTTAAATGATCACAACTTAGAATAACAAGAAATGCATATGAGTTTCATGAGAAGGTTGTGTTTCATTGTTTGTTGAAGGAAAAATAAATTCCATAACTTGAAACTATTTTCAACAATTATAACACAACTCAAAAATTGAACTCAAAAATTGTACTTACATTAAGATTTTCTAGTTTTATCATTGCATAAATAAGATATATTTAAAGTTTTCTTGAAGAAAACATAGAAAATGCATCCAAACATACATTTATAATGATGCAAATAAGAATTTTTTTTAGAAACAACACTACTTATCTATTGAATTGGAAATAGTTTCAATATAGATACAGTCTTGAAAAAGATGCTCTAAATTGAAAAAATATGAGTTTTTTTACAATCATGCCTTGTAATAAAAATGGTAGAAGAAATGACTAGAAGAGAAAGGATTAAAAGTTTTCCCTTATAGAAAAGGTCTTCAATTGGTCTCCAAAGAACTGAGAGGTGATCCCTCCTTGAACTAATCTTGAATTGATGTCTTCAACCTTGATTTTTGCTCCAAACTGCATGAAAACTCCTTGAGTCATACAAAAGAGAAAAGTCATTCAAAAAGGGGTCATAGGTGAAGTGGAAGCTTAGTTTGTGGGACCAAATTTCTCCTTGACCCATGTATAACTTATGTATGGTCTTGAGCTGATGTAGAACTTCTATTTTTGCCTTAAAAATTCCACCAAGATGCATGAAGTCTCTTTGGGTTGAGTGCACATAAAAATCCCATAAAAAAGGAATTCCAAACTAAAGTAAACATGCTAATTATGGCCTCCAACCCTCCCTTGACTCATGCATATCCCATATGGGGGTATTAAATTAATCTCTTCAATCTATTTGAACTACATTCACTTGCTCAATCTGATCATTATACCTCTGCAATGATAGAACCTATATCTTTCTCACTGCATTTTTGCACTGCTCCAAACTATCTTTAATTATGATTCATGACCTCCACGTATATTCTCTCCATAAAAGGGATTTTCTAATTCAATATATTTCTTTGTTTTTCTCATGAGTCCTTAGTTATCTCTATTTTTTGTTATAAGGGCTTTGACTATCATTTGATCTCTTTTTATTTCTCTTTATCTAATTTTTTGTGACATTATTAAATGGTACTTTCTTCCTTGTTTTTTATTTCTTCCTATGTGATCTAAAATATTATTTCACTATCTTTTTTATGGTATATGATCACTAATTTTGATCGATTTTCATTTAATCACTATTTCCATATATGCATTTATTGTTCATATCACCTTGTTTTTTCATTGCAACAACCATTTCATCCTCTATTTTGATCACCAATAACACTATGTGTACTCTTTCAAACCCCATTGTCATTCATATTGTAACCTAGTCCTTTAATGTTTCATGATAGCCCCTTCAATGGCCATTTTGTAACTGCTCTTGATCTTTATTTAGTTGTGCTTATATCCTCATTAAGAGTCGCCACTATCTCCTTATTTGCACCATGTACTTCAACTTCTTATTTGACTGTCCTTAAAAATTGTTAACTATGTTGAATAGGATAAACAATTGAGAGGGGGGTGAATTAGTTATTCTTAGACAACTTATAAAAATTTCCTTTGCCGCTCAACTCCCCAAAAATAGTATTAACTTTAGATTTTTTAGTTAAGCACATGAAACGTCCACATAAATGTAAGCATTATGAACACAAAAACACTGACACAGAGAACACCAAGATTTTACATGGAAACCCAAAATGGGAAAAACCACAGAGAAGCTAATTCTCTTGAAATGTAAAACACCTATTAAGGTGACATCGATATGATGATTTTTATAAGGGCTCACTGCCAGATGCACAAAGGCTCACTGCTAATACATAGGGGCTCGGTGTTGATATACAGACTCACTGTTAATACACAAGCTCATTGTTGATACACAAAGGCTCACTGCCAATACACTAAGGCTCACTGTCGATACACACAGGCTCATTGTCGATACACACAGGCTCACTGCCAATACACCAGGGCTCACTGCCAATGGGGCTAACTTCCCTTATACAAAGGTAGATATTAGAATATAACCATGAACTGTACATTTTGCATCTGAACATGCATGATCAATTCCAAGGTTAATCTATATCGCCACATCCACCAGTAGAACACCAAAAGATTGATCTACTAATTTTGATATGCAAGTACCGATAAGATCTTCAGTATATCACACCGGATTCCGCTGCTCACATACTTTTGTCACAAGATTAATCAACCACAATTGCCACATGATTCTACTCACACTCCACACATAGATATAAAGGAATTATTCTTTATTAATATCAGTATCTAGTATTATATATGTCAGCTGCACACCAAATGTGTGACAGGCCTAATGCTAAGAAGATTACAATAATATTTAATACATAGCATTGATCCTAAATCCAATTACATGCTACAGTACTACCCACAGATAGGTCACACTTAATATTTTATAATGTATATTTAATTTTACAAGAGCTACCACAAGCAAGGCCAAAAAGTATAGCCACCAATAGAAAAAACACCATTATACATTGTAGTCGATATACAAAAAACATTTGATGAACTTGCAGAACTATTTAGATACCTATAGAAACTATGTAGCCAATGCAAGAACTAGAAACTGATAGAATAGTCCATGCTAGCACACCAAAATAAATAGATCACAAGTAGGATAGTGTACATTGTAAATGAATGCCAAGAAAGCCAAAATGTTCATGTTGAACTTGTCTTGTGTATAATCAAAACTCCTATTGCATAATCGATAATAAACATGTACATAACCAAAAATGTCAACAACCAATTGTTACTACTAGAGTGTTAATATGGAGGTTTTGACATCAATGACAATCAATGCTAGCAACAACTCAATGGGTCTAACAATCTCCCCCTTTGTCATTAATGGAAAAAGACCAAAACAAAAAAAATTCCAGAATTCCAAAAACCCCCTTTGAGTAAATGAAACATGTATTATCCTTTTCTTTCCCCCTTTTTCCACAATGGAAAAGGGCCAAAAAATAAAAAAGTAAACTCAAATTAATACAACAGTTTTCACAGAAAATACCTTTTTATATCTCTCCTTTAGAATTGGAAACTCTTTCTTACCTTCAAAATTTGTTGTCTCCATCTAAGCACACAAATTGGCACAATCCACCAGTCTATTGAATGAATTCACCCAATCCAAGGACTGAAAGCTCTATGCAAAATCCTCCGCATCAGTTAGGATTCTAGAAGTAAACCCCAACCAGACCTCAATCATATCTCTCACTAGCCAAAATGTTTTTATTAGATCTTCTCTCTGCCTCTGCATCAACAACCACTCTGTTTGAAGTTCACCAACTCTGATTCTTTGTTTTCCATCTTGATCCTTGAAAACATCATATGACTTGCCAATCTCATTCAATTCATTCTCAATCACTTCACTCCATCCTTTGAAATTGTCCACAATGACAGGCCGCTGAAGACAATACCTGTAAATATCATTAATCTCCTTAACCCACTTCTTCATCTCGTTGATAACTCTAGAGAGTCTTTGTTTTGCATTGTCACGCTTCTTTACTGTAAAATTTTCCACCATTTGGTAATCTGCTCCAAACTGCAACAACTCAATCTCAAAATTCATGATTCACTCTACCGGTAACATACCAAACACATTGGAGACTGAAATCTTTCTATTGATTAGATGACCAGTCAACAACTTTGTCACCATCTTCTTATCCTCCCAATAAAATTCGGTCCATAAACCATCAAGCTTTCCATACTCTTCATTTTATAACATAGTTCTTACCATACATGAATCCATATGTGCAGAGTTTCCCAGAGAGGACACATAGTTCTCCATATTATATTCCTCTTATTCAACTTCCATCTTTCCTACAACATTTTCTTCTTTACTTTTATCTTATTCCTCATCTTCTGCAATTGTAAATATTTCTTTTCCTTTCTCACCAGCCTTCAACTTCTTCGGTTTAGGAGATGAACCAGTGAAAATTCTTCCAAATACTTTTGACCAGAGGAAGAACCCTCCTCACGATGACTTATACAAGGTTCTCATTCTTTAGTAAATATTTCATAAAGTAAAATACCAGGTACATCAACAATGAACCAAACTTGAATGCATATCCATCTTCGACTGAAATTTTCATATTCTCAAGGAAGGTGTCCAACAACATTTTACATAAATCTATTTGCACATTCTCCTTCACTATATTGCATGAAATATATAAAACTAAAGTAGAATTTGAACCCCCAGGACTTTGAAACTAAATTTTGTAGGTGACACCATAGGCAACATACCTTATAATTGGATCTTCAATAGTATCTATAAGGAATGCACGCTAGTTAGGACTAATTTTCGTAAGATTTTCTGCTTCCTCATAACTAATAGAATTCTTCTTGGGCAATTCACCAATACTGCACAATCTAGTCACTGCCTCAATTACTTCCTTCAATATCCCATATGGTTTGTCAAGCATTAAGGTTTCCCAATGAAATTAACTTAGTAAAAATATAATATATTTGTTGTCATTACACCACGTAAATTCACCCTAGATGTCAAGACCAAGATTTCTAATTCTCTACATGTCCTCCATAGGCAATCTGAATTCTATTTGCTTGATATGACTATGATAAAACTCCTTTATTTCAACCTTCTTCATGTTCTTTGCTATGGACACACTAACAATAGACTTGGGTGCCATAAAATCTGAAACTTCTTCCACACACTCTCTACAAGTTTACAATTTTTCTTTCGTGCTACAGTACCAAATATTTTAAAAGATCTACCTTAAAAGCCAAAAAACATCACTATTAAATTTCCCACCGAACTTTGAATATAGCTGACATAACTCAACCATTTTGTGCACATCACATCAATAAATCAATAACTTCATTTATTAATTTTCCAATCATCATACCAGAAGCACACAAGTGTCTAATCGATATTGCATTAAGGTAGAGGTGTGTATGACTTAGCATGTTGAGTACTCCCCTTAAGCCCAAGCGTTTGGTTCAATTGTTGGTAGAGCTAGTACCAGGATCTGATACCACCAAACTTGCCACGCCATTTGATTTCTTCCTCCATTCTATCTTTTGTTTCTAAGATCCATTAGATTTTGCATCATGATTATCATTTCTAGTATTTACCAAAACATTTTCAGATCTGCATGATTTTGAATAATAACTAGTCTGTCCAAATTTGAAACAATTCACACATCTTTTTCCAAATCTCATCAAAAGAAATTTATCTCTACACTGACTAGCCTTGTGATCAAAATTATGAGACATGTATAAATTTCCTTGAAATATATTAAGCATTGCATTCTTATGATCCCATCCTTGACTCTTACATTGACTTGCTTTATGACCAATTTTGTGACAGTTGAAGCATTAAATCTTATGCACCTTTTTCATTTTACAATCTAGTTCCTTATGAAATTTTTTTTGGCAAATATAACAACAACCATTGAAAGATAAATACCTTTGAGAATTTGGTTGTCTTACCAGAGGCCTTCTTGTAGATGTGTTCTAGTTTTTTACCTCGCTTGTTACCCCTCAACCTCTGAATCATCTTTATTTACCTTTTCCTTTCCTTTATCCATCTAATTTGAACACGCATTGATAAAACCTAATCCTTCTTTATCTTTGTGACCTTTCTAAGAGGATAATATTTTCAATCTAGGATTGTAATTCTCTCACATGACTTTGTTTATGATCTCAGCTTCTTCAGTTCGGATTCCATCTTTTCATTTTGTTTTGATCTCTTTCTGATTAATTCCTTGAATTTTTCTTCAGTCTCTTTCCATTCCTCCATTGCCATTTCAAGTTCTTTTTTTTATAACCAAGCATTCTTTGGCTTGTATTTCAACCCACCTTATTCCTCTTGCATCTTTTTAGGAGCGACTACCTTCTCTTCTAGTTCCTAATCTAGGTCTATATTATTTTCTTTTGATTCTTTCAATTATTTTAGTTCTTTTTCCAGGGCATCAATTCTATCTTTAAATTCCTTCAATTCTTGTGTGACTTCCTTGTGCCTTGCTTTGAATCTCTTAATCTGATCTCTTAAGTTTGCAATGCAATTATTTTCTTCTTTCAGGTTTTGTTTCAGCTCCCCATTTTCTAATTCAGTATCTTCAATATCACCCATCATGATTTTCCAATATTCTTTAGTGTATAATCCTCCTTCCATCTGTTCAAGAATCCAAGATCTCCCTCAAGTATTTAAGCTCTATCTACAAGGGACCATGTTCTGATACCAATTCTTGAATAGACCAAATAACTGAGAGGGGGGTGAATTATCTATTCCCACACAACTTATAAAATTTTTCCTCTATTTTTTAACTCATAAACAACAGTATTAATAACTTTAGATATGTCGGTTAAGCACATGAAACATCCACATTAATGTAAGCATTAAGAACACAGATAAATTGACACAGAGAACACTAGGATTTGATGTGGGAAACCAAAATGGGAAAAACTATAGAGAAGATAATTCTCATGAAATGTAAAACACCTTTTATGGTGACACTGATATGGTGATTTGTACAAGGGCTCACTGCCATATGCATAGAGGCTCACTATCGATACATAGAGGCTCATTGTCGATATGCAAGCTCACTATTCATACACAGGCTCAATGTTGATACAAAAAGGCTCATTTTCAATACATTAAGACTCACTTCTGATACACATAGGCTCACTTTTGATACACCAAGGCCCATTTCCATTCGAGCTAACTGATCTTATATAAAGGTAGATATTGTAATAGAATCACAAATTGTACAAGTTGCATTTGAACATGCATGATCAGTTCCATGGTTAATCTCTATCACCATAGCCACCAGTAGAACACCAAAGGATTGATCTACTGCTATTGGTATGTAAGCACTGATAGGATCTTCAATCTATCACAATGGATTCCACTGCTCACATACTACTGTTGCAAGATTTATCAACCATAATTACCACATGATTATACTCACACTCCACACATGGATACAAAGAAATTCTTCTTTATTTATATTAGTATTTGATCTTACATATTTCGGCTTCACACAAAACATGTGACAACCCTAATGCTAAAAATATTACAATTACATTTAATACATATCATCAATCCCCAATCCAATTACATGCTACACTATGACCAATAGATAGGCCACACTTAAGATGTTACAATGTATATTTCATTTTCCAAGAGCTACCCAAACCAATACTAGAAAGTGTGGCCACCAATAGATGAAACACCATTATATTTTGTAGCCAATATACCAAAAACATCTGATGAACTTGCACAATTGTCTAGATACTTGTAGAAACTCTGTAGCCAATGCAAGGACCAGAAACCAATACAATAGTCCATGTAAATGCACCAAAATAATAGATCATGAGTAGGATAGTGTACACTACCAATGAATACCACAAATGCCAAAATGTGCATGCTAAACCTATCTTGTGTATAGCTGAAACTCCTAGTTGCATAACTGATGATCAATAGGTACATAACCAAAACTATCAACAACCAATTGATACCACTAGAGTATGGGTATAGAGGTTTTGACATCAATGAAAATCAATGCCATTAACAAATTGATAGGTCTAAAAGACCATCCTCACGTATTCTTTATTATTGCATCTTCAAAACAAGAAGATTGCACCATTAGCTTGATCTTATATCTACTATGTTATCCTGCATACCTCTATCCACTTTGGTATTCTTTAGAAAACATTGTCAGCTATATGCTCTGTCCATTTCATACCCCTTCTCTAGATTGCATACTCTATCTATGTCTTTATAAACATAGGTCTATCACTTTTTAAAACTCATAGATGCCTTCACTTTTCATTTATCATATAGTCCGTCCTTCAATTAATAATATCATTGGATGATTTTGACCATTGTTCTTGCATTTATTTAACAAAGTAGATCATTACTCCTCAATTTCATATTAGTTAGAACAATCCTGATAGAAACATAAGTATCTTTTGGTTTTTTCACTATCTTCAGTGCATACCTCCATTATCTTTCATTTTTAAACTTATACATCTCTATTTGAAACACTGAATATTATTTTTTATATCATGTCAGTTAGTGTTTGTGTCTCCTAGTGGTTCCTTTGTGTTTTGGAATTAAACATCTTTGTGTTGTTAATACATAGACTATCATTTTATGATTGTCTTTCACAGTGATCACCACCATCCTTTTTACTATTTGTAACACTTAATGACTTCCTTTATCTTTGTATGTTGTCCTAATGTTGTTCACTATGGACCGTATCTTTGATTTATAACATTAGCCATGTCTTTGGTGATCTTATGTTGTTCAATCATTAAAAGACATTTTCCTTTGTTCAAAGTGTTGCTACCACTCATAAGAGCAGTCATTTATAACTCCTTGTGATCTTGGGAATACATTATTCTAAATCTTCTCTCTTTCTTAATATCTTCTTCCTCATAGCTTTCTTCACTCTTGAACATCATTGTCTTATTATTGAAAACCTCTTTCTCTTAACTATCACATTTTCAAAATCTAAACCTTTCTTTAAACACATGCTCTGCACCTTTGAAATCACACTGCTATGCTCTTGATGTATTTGATGATTGTTACTAAAAAATAGATCCTCCTTTGTAACTTATTGTTTGTACTATTTCCTTTATTTTGGGAAGCTAGTGCATATGCACATATATATCACTATCCCATTTTATTTTTCTCCTTATTGGCCACTATTTACCATAACTCTTATATGATCCCTAAAGATGGTATCTATGTTCCATAACACTGTTCACAATCTTTCCACTGCTATCATGATATCCCTTCAATATCGTTGTCTAAAATGTTGGGTCTGTACATATAGGTCTATGATTTTTACCATTGAAAAGCATTGTCCCATGTCTTCATACAATAATCTATATTGTTATTGGTTGTTATCATAACATCTCAAACTCATAAAACTGTAAACAAATATTCAAAAATATGACAAGAATCCTAAAAAGAATGGGAAAACTATCATTTTCTCATGACATGTGTGTGAAGAACCACAACAATGACTGCCCTATACTTAATTTTTTTTACTATTTTAACTATCTTGATGACTATCCCTTAGGCCTTATTAATTATCACATTCTTCTTACTATTTTGGATTAAATCTTTGCATTCTTTGATTTATGAATGTCATCTCTAGAATTGCAACACTGCTCACATCATTATTTATACATTATGACACCCCTTGATGGTAATAAATGTCATTTGATATGCTCATACCCTCCAAATACCACTATTTTTGCATTACTCTTATTGTCCAAAATACTTTTGGCAATGAATGCCAATGTTTTAGTTAATGCTTTCTTAAATGACCCTAGTTACATCTCTATTTCTCCACAAAATAGTACAAATATTTAACCACAACAGTAAAATGCACTTCATAGCCAATGTCACTACACCTCTAAAGTTGTAAAAAGACCTTATGCAAAACTCATAATAACTCTTACAATTATGAATCATTCTTAGAAAATAATGAAATAGAACCTCAATTAATGTATGAACAAAAAAAAATCCACCAAAGCATTCTTTGTCGGTTTGGGTATGGAAACATTCCTTGTTTTTCACCTCTCTTGTTGCTCTACATCACACAACTGAAGTTCTTTATTCTTTCACGCCATTTTTTTTTGCTTTGAAACACCGTCTTTATTGATGAATTGTTTTTCATCCTTTTGTATCTGTCGTTGTATGCATAGAAATTTTCCTTTCTCTTCTTATTGTTTTTATAACTCCAATATTCATGTTGTCCTCTATTTGATTTGGGGCTTTTAATTACAAATTTTCTATTTCCTCTTCAATAAACCTCAAGATCTCAACATATCTTCTATTCACTCTTTGGTATATGATTCCAAGTCATTGTAAACTATTGTTATTACACAAATGTGTTACTCCCTCTTACCATCTTAGCCACCATTTTTGCATTGACAATTCTTAAAATAAAATCAAGACCCTTATCTTTAAACATTTTGACAATATAAATCAAAGAGAAGGGGAATGATTTTTTTTTTTGGCTTACTCTCAAAACTACTCTTCAAGATTTTTTTGCAAAAAGACCAAGGACCCTAAGTAAGGAAACTTTTGACCGTGAAGGTAAAAATTTGACTATAGTAAGTTGATGTATCATTATGTCATGGGATTTGATTTGACACTTCATACTATTCCATCTATGAGATGAAACATTAATTATACAAAAGAATTGAGACTCACATGTGTGAATATTTTTTGTAAATTTTGTGAAAGGTTATATCAGTTGTAACACGTTTATTCTGGTTAAAATTTGAAGTTATCTTATAGAGATGAGTGTATGTTTTTTTGAGATGGTGCATAATGGAGTTCATTTTATATGGGGGATTGGTAAAATTACCTGGGCAAGTACAATTAGAAGAATGGAGAATTGTGTTGAAAAAATAAGAAGATAGACAACTATGGGTGGTGATCCAATTCATAGGGAGACAACTAACCATAGGATAGTGTTGGAAGATGTCGATAGTCTGCCTTTCCTTGATAATTTGGGTTGAATACCCTATTTTTTAAAGTTGAATGAGTATAATCATGCAATGATTGAGGAATTTGTTGAGACCTTCATCAATAATGAAGCAATTGTTAAGGGTATCAAGGTGGATTCTTTAGAGGTGGCATAATAAAAAGTTTCAAGACTCCCTAGGATGGGAGAAGAATATCTACTGTCACTAGATGAAAATTCTGCCATGGATGAAATCTCTAGACCAAATAAAATATTTTAGTCTACTAGCCAGACCATATAATGATTATCTTTGTCTCCATTCTATAGATAAGTTGTGACCCATATTATGAGGTACATAACATGCGATGGTCGTCACTCTCTACTATATACTAATTATTTTAAGTTGATGGGCCATTTGCACCATAATAGTGTTTAGAGTATTGGGGAAATATTGACATTATTGTCATTGATGTCAAAACCATTGTACTGGTTGCATGTCTATACTAGTTGGTTGTACATTGTTTATCTGTACCAGTAGAATGTGCTTTGGTATTGTGAAAATTAGTTTCATTCTATTCAATCTATTTTTGGTAATGGATTATCATGATGGATGTGGTTGTTTAGACTATTGAAATACATCTTTTTGGTACATCTATGATATTTGGTTAATGGGCTGGTATGAAGTTTTGGATGGATAAAGTTGGATGCTATGTTTTAGATTTCTTCTAGGTATCCCTGCTACCTAGATATTTATGTAATATATCAAATGTTTTTGGCATAATAGTTATATTCTATTTATAAATAGGTTATATCCTTCGGTGGGTTTAGAATTTTTGTTGATCAAGACATGGTCCTGGTTGTGGCATTTCCATCGACCTAGACCATGTTTATCTTTCAGTGTTTACATTGTGTAACATGCTTATCTTATGTGTGACCTATCTTTGGTTCATATGGTAACGTGGTGTAAAGGTTTCATATGTATGACCTATTATTTAGGTTTGGTGCTAGTGTGTTAAACTATGATGAAATATCTTTTGCAACTCAATCTGACATGTTTTGTGGCTAGGTTGACATATGTGTTTGTGTTATCAGGATGTGTATATATATGTGGTAATCAATTTGTATCATTTCTAGAGTTAGTGTGAGATTTCTAAAGGTGGTATGATGCGAGTATAATTGTGCATCATAGGTGGTGATCTGTGCAAGCAGAAATAAGTTTGAATATTGTTGTAAAAACATATCTAAGGCTTATGATAGAAGGAAGTATTTAGTTTTGCAGAGAGATAAGAAGGTGTTGGAAAAAGATCTCTAACTGGATCTACTACATTCATATATTAATGAGCTTTCAACTGGAAGTGTCTCATGCATATACAAATGAAACTATATCAGTTCACATTTTATCTGTAAGATATTTTTGTATAAATATTTTGTATCAGGGTAGTTAGCCCAACCGACCTGTAGTGAGAAAAATGGCAGTGAGCCCTTAAAAAAACTATCTTAACCAATGTCACCTTAACCAATGTCATTTTCATGAGAGTTATTTTCTTTGTGGTTTTTCCCATCTTGGGTTTCCACGTAAATTTTGGTGTTCCTTGTTTAGATCTTTTTCTCTTTCATGTTTATATCTATTATAAGTTTATTAGTGCTTAAAGTATTTACTCACTCAATAAAGTTTTTGAAAAGATTTTTGGAATAACTGATTCACCCCCCCTCTTAGTTATTCATCCCGTTCAACAATTAGTATCAAATCTTGGTCCCTTGTAGGTAAAGATTAACTGCTTGAGGGAGATCTTGGATGTTTGACTAGATGGAAGAAAAATACTATTATGATGAAGATTGATATATCACGATGGATGAAATTAAGAGCACTAAATCAGAGAATGTGGAGCTTAAATAAAACATCAAATAAGTGAATGCATGTATCTTGAAGCTGAGAGAACAACTCTATAAATTCAAATTAAGACACAAGGAAGTAAGCCTGGAATTAAAGGAGTCAAAAGAAAATGTGGCAAATCTGAAAAAAAAGTTTGGATGAATGCAAAAACAATGAAGAACTTCTCAAAGATAATATCAAGAAAAATATGGAAGAATGGAAGAAGATCGAAGGAGATATAAAGGATACCATGAAACCGAAAATGGAGGAATGGAAGAAAATTTCAAGAACATTATCAAGCATAAGACATATGATAATGAGAAGATGGAACATAAATTAATTAAGTTGAGATTTGAAGCAAAGGTTTGTGAAACCAATAGTATTTTGGATCAAATTTTAGCCTTGGTGAAAAGTCACAAGGATAAGGAAGGTTTAGGTTTCATCGATGAATGTTCAAATCTAAAGAACAAAGGCAAAAACAAGGAAGTTGAGGCAGAAGCAAAGTCCAAGGTAACAAGAAAATTTAGGAAACCAAGAACATTTACAAGGAGGATTTCGATCAGGCAACTAAATGCTCAAAGGTACTTATCTTTTAATGGTTACTATTTCATATGCAATAATTTTGGTCATAAGGTTGTTGAATGCAAGATCAAGAAGGGACAAAATATTCAATGTTTTAGCTATCATAAATTTGGTCATAAGGAAAATCAATGTAAAATTCAAACATCTAATTCGGCTAAGAGAAATGAGATGAACAATATTTTTCATGGAAATTTTTATGTATGCCACAATTATGGTCACAAGATTAATCAATGCAGATCTAGAGTTCAGTCAGTGAGAACAAAATAAAGGAAGGTCAATTGTTTCAAATGTGGTCATACTGGTCATTATGCTAATACTTTAAAATTTGTTGATGATTTGGTAAAGGAATGATAAGAATATCATAGTTTTAGGAGGATCTCAGAAGACAATTATGGTGTGGAAGAAGAAGGAAGAATGTGAAGTGAAATACGTGGTACCAGATCTTGATACTAGCTCTTCTGGTAACTAATCCTACTACTTTGGCTCAGGGGGAGTATTAAAATGCTAAATATTTCACTTCCCCTAATAAGGTGTTGTACCAATTGCATATGTCCTATCTCTGGTATGTGTGAACATTAAAACATTATTACATTTATTTTGGTTTGATTAATGTGCGATGTACAATAGATTGTGTCACCAATATAATTTTTTGATGGAAAATTTTATTATGAGGAGTTAATGATAAAAATGTAATTTTTGAAATCATTTGTCTCTATTGCAAAGGAAGAAGTTGAGAATTTTGCAGAGGCTTGTGGGTGACTGGTAATAATTGTTCAAGTGCAAAAATGGAATCAAAATTAGTTGTTTGGGAATCAGGTGTCATATTGTCAAAAATGTTGAAAAGAGTAGAATTATAAGAATTTGATCATGAGAAGATTAAGAAATTAGAATTAGATTTGTTTGCAGAAGGGTTGCAAAGATTTTGTGCCCTAGGTTTGGATATTTGGGGAGAATTTTCCTGATTTGCAAAGAAGGAATCTATCTTTTTTATGCTGAGCTGATTCAAGGATGGGAATCTACTATTAGATAAGTACTATGTGTTGATGAAGGAGGTAATTAAGGAGATTACAAGATTGTGCAGTATTGGAATTCTTCCAGGGAAAAGGTTAGTGAAGTATAAGTGAAGGATTTGACTAGCATCGACACAGATCATCGTGCCCTATTGATTAACACCCTTGTTGATCCAATGGAGAGGTATGTTGCCTATGACATCACATATAAAAAAAATTGAAATCGCTTAGGTGCTACATCTATTGTAGTTATTTATTCGACACATTAAATGGTTAAGGAAAGCATGTAATTTGATTTGTGTAGTCTGTTATTGGAAAATCTATTTGAAAATATCAAGATGTCATTAGAAGAAGCTTATGCCTTCCACTTTGGATCTCTATTGATGTGTTTGGTGTTTTACTTTTTGAGATCACTACTTGGTAGAGAGAATGTTGAGTGGAATTTTGACATCCCTATCAGGAAAAATATTTGTATATATTTAGAGCTTCTCGAGAATAAAAAAGGATGTTTATAAGCGGTACTTTGTAAATTTGTAAATGAATATTTCTTCTGGTATGGTTGTGTCTAGTGCAGTAGCTGGTAGTAATGTTGAGGAGGGTTCCTCCTCCTTTGGTAAAAGTATATTGGAGATTGTTATTGGCGGTTCCTCTTCAGAGTAAAAAAAAAAGGAAAATCAGTGAAAAAGAAAAAGAAACCGCTTCAGAAGAAGAAGTGGAGAAAGAAAACAAGTGAAAAATAAATAGAAAAGGACATGGTTTCCCCATTGAAATATGACTTAGTGGATTTTGATGTTGTTCAGATAATTTTGGAAAAGGAGAGTTTGACATAATTGGCGACATGTGGTCTGATTGCTCTTTGGAGAACATAACAAAGATAGAGACTATGTTAGTTGAATATTTGATCAGTAAGAAACCCATTATTTTTGATGTATCTCGTGTGGTGCTGGAGATAATTTCTTAAATATTGTTGAGAGAAGATTTTTTTACGATAGTTCATATTGTAAAAATTTCAAGGAGGTAACTAAGAATAAATGTATTGATGCTACACAAAGCTTATCTAGACTGATCGGTGAGATAAAAGAATGCATAAAATAAATTTTTTATATCTATTGATATTCTCTCTAGTGGCCTGCTGTAGTTGATAATTTCAGAGGAATTTTTGAGGTCATTGAGTCAAAATTAAATTATTTGGGTAAAATCTATGATTAATTCAAGGATAAAGATGGAAAATAGAGAATCTGAGTTGGTTAGCTTCAGGCTGAAATGTTGCATATAAAGAGACAAAGGGAGGATTTAGTGAAGACTTTATAGTTGCTAAAGGATTTGGTTGATGTTCAGTTGGAACATATTTCAGGAATCATTTCTAATGTAGAAGACTATGAGAATCAATTTTGGTCCCTGAACTAGACTTCATCATTTGACTTGCTGGTGCATCATGACAGTTTGTGTGCTCAGACGAGTTTGACTATGAATGAGTGGAAGAGGAATCTTCCCATTATCAAGGAAAGGTACAAGAAAGTTTTTCTTGTAAAAAATAGTGTTCTTATTTGATTATTTAAATATGTTGTGTGGCCCTTTTCCATTGTGGAAAAAAGGGGAGAGAAGTTTAGGAGAGAAAACTGAAAAGAAATATCTAACCCAGGGGGAGTTTTTGGTTTCATTTGGGATGTTTTGGAGGTTTTCTATTTTGTTGTTTTTCCATCAATGCCAAAGGGGGAGATGGTTGAGAGAATTGAGGAGATCCTATCATTTTTGTCATTGATGTCAAAATCCCTGTATTGTTGTCTATCTATATCGGTTGGTTGTACGTTGTTTGTCTGTATCAATAGATTGTGCTTCGGTATTGTACAAATCAGATTCATTATATTCAATCTATTTTTGGTAATGGATTATCATGATGGATGTAGTTGTTTAGACTATTGAAATACATATTTTTGGTACATCTATGATATTTAGTGAACAAAGTGGTATGAATTTTTGGATGGATACAGTTGGCTGCTATGTTTCAGATTTATTCCAAGTATCCCTACTACCTGGACATTCATGCAGTATATCAGATGTTTTTGGTATAACAATTATATTCTATTTTTGGATAGGTTTTATCTAGTTCTATCCTTTGGTGGGTTTGAATTTTTTGTTGATCAATACATGGTCTTGGTTGTGGCATTTTCATCGACCCAAAATATGTTTATATTTAGGTGTTTACATTATGCACTTTGCTTATCTTATGTGTAACCTATCTTTGGGTCATATGGTAACGTGTTGTGAAGGTTTCATATGTATGACCTATTTTTTAAGGCATTTTCTAGCATGTTAAACTATGGTGAAATATCTTTTTAAACTCAAGCCGACATATTTTTGGCTAGGCTAACATATGTATTTGAGTTATTATGATGCATACATATGTGTGTGTCGTAATCACTTCATATCGTGTATGGAGTTAGTGTAAGATTTATGAAGGTGGTATAATGCTAATATAATTGTGCATCATAGGTGGTGATTTGTGCGAGTAGAAATAAGAATATAAAATATTATTGTGAAGATAAATATAAGTCTTGTGACGGAAGGAAGTATTCACTTTTGTAGAGAGATAAGAAGGTGATGGAAAAATAACTCTAACCCGAACTGTTGCATTCAGATATTACTAAGCTTTGAACTGTAACAATCTCATAAATATAAAAATGCAACTATATCAAATTACAATTTGTCTGTAAGATCTTTTTGTATAAATATTTTGTATCAAAGCAGTTAGCCCAAATGGAAATCAACCTTACCTGTAGTGAGAAAAATGACAGTGAGCCCTTGTAAAAATCACCTTAACCTATTTTCTTTTCGTGAGAATTAGTTTCTTTGTGGTTTTTCTCATCTTGGGTTTCCACATAAATTCTGGTGTTCATGGTGTTGATGTTTTATGCTTTCATGTTTATATCTACTATAAGTTTCTGATTTCTTAAAGTACTTACCTATTTAGTAAAGTTTGTCAAAAGATTTTTGGAATAACTGATTAACCTCCCCTCTCAGTTATTCAACCTATTCAACAAATATTCTAGTTCATGTACCTAATTATTTACATAGAATGTTAACTAAAATTATAATTGAGTATAGATAGAAAGGGACACAATCTTCCCTATCACATGATTATTTAGTACTTCTATTGGTGAAAATAAGTCTTTCTTCTCAGTACCCTAATGTTTTCTAGAAAGAATTCAAAGAGTGGGATAATCTATCTATTAGAATCTTAAGGGATATTCCCCATGAGAAATGTATGGCCAAAGGGAATGAGCATATAATTAACAAGGATGATTTGCAATTCAAGAATTAAGTGATGGATACAAGGGATGGGGGTTTTAATTTTCCTGAGTCCCCTTACAACTAAGGGAATTAAAATGGTCATAAGGGTTTAGAGATTGAATTAACATGAAGACTTGCAAATAAACACAGTAGTGACAGGGGTACCCCCAAACAAAAGTAACCCATAATCACTGCCAGAAAACCTACAACCTTGGAGGAACATAAAACTATGTCTTCACTAGAATATGACACTTCTCTCAAGTCCTAGTTGAGGAAATGGAAGAGCTCAACTTCACCCTCTTCCATAAATAAGAAGAAAAAGTAGAAGGGGCAGAAACCCTCCAAGGTGAAACACCCTAAGTCTCAAAAGGAAGAGTTCAGGGCTGATAAAGAGAGTGAGGATAAAATACAATGTGAAGATAGTCTTAGGGAGGAAGAAACTAGAGAAAAATATCATCTAGGAGACATTCTTGAGGAAGCCCCAACTATTCAAAAAATTGAGCCAAAATTAGAAAAGAAAATTGTAAAAGAGTTAAAAAACTTTGAGAGGTGTTTCAGGCACCTTAGTAAGAAAGGAGAAATAACCAAGGGAGTCAAGGCATTTTTTACCACTAAATACACAAATTAAGAGAGAGAAAGTTGGTTTAAAAATAATAGGGAACCTTTGAGTGCAAATGTTCCAAATAAAGAAGGGAAGTTACAAGAGGAGATTGAATAAGGAAAGTGTGAGGAGTCACAAAAAGGGAAGAAATGTATGATCAAGAGGTTGACTCAAATGTAGTACATGATGTACTATATGAAGAAGAGATATTAGAGGCTCCAAAAACTAAGGATGTCCCAAAAATAGATTCCCTGACACCTTTGGTATCTCTTGGGAAATCAGACCCACAACTGGGACATGACCCCAAGTATGTAGTGATTGAGGATAATGATGAAGATGAACTTCAACAAGCACTCCAAAGAATCAAAGTATAGGAAGAATAGTTAGAATAGTCAAGGATTAAGGAACATGAGCTTACAAAAAAGTGACAAAAATAGAAACACATACCACGCTTCAAAAAATAAAGAAAAAGAAGCCAAGGGCTAAGAACATAATTGAAGTATAATATGCTTCTAAGTATGTCCATGTACTCACTACTATGAACCTAGGTAATGACATTATGACATGAACATTTGAAATTTTTTTGGTAAATTTCATATAAATTATTTGAATGGATGATGTAGATAGGTTTTCTAGTGTGATATAAGACAAAAGAGGGATTATTAGGAAAAATTAGTGAGCTTAAACCCTATCTTATTTATTACATTGGAAGTAAGATGACCCACTAGGCTTAAGGTGGCTTAAGTGCTAATTGAGTACAATGATACTTAGTTTTAATTGAGGTTGCTTATGCAAGTGAGATTAAATAATGCAAGACTTAAGGCTAAAAGATGGATTTTAGAATACACAGATTGACAGAGAGAAGACGTGCCAATTCTATTATGAGAAACAAATTCCATAAGCCATAACAAACCTAAATATTCAGTTTGATGCTCTTTTGGAGAAACTACGGTGACTTGTTTGGATTTTTCCCAAGACTAGGCTGATTGGGTCAAATTGTTCCCTACACTTTCCAATAATTTTAGTTACAGACTATAGATGAGGTCCTATACTTTCCAGATACAGTCCCAACATTGGCACCACTTGTTACTACACATAGAAAAGAGAGAAAATATTATGTAGAGAGGGTGTGACTAAATCAAACCCCAATTGAGAAATCAACCTTGAAATTGAAATGAAATATGAATTATCAAAAGCATGCTAATATAAAGCAGAGGCTAGATCTGAAAACATAAATGCTTATACCTTCACAAAGAGACTTGGTGTTACAATTTTTATGAAGATGATTGAAGTAGCTTAAATGTGGTTGTTGGATCTTGAATTGTAGAGAAAAATCAAGGATGTCTTTCACAAATTCTCCTCAAATATGTAATGTTGTTGTGAGGCCTCACCTTGACCCATCATAGCTTAGCTGATACACTTATTTTGATACATTATGATTCGATATTTTGGGGCATTATATCTGATGGACTAGACATTATTAGTATTATTTATGCCACGTGATGATTTCTTTTGTATACTTTATCGATGATGTTTATGATGCTTTAGGTATACTCAAGCATTATGATGATTATCTCAATATTTTAAATTCAAATGGAAAAAACATGTTATGATATTTTGATTATGTAATCAGTTATGGTTATCAGGTACATAAAGGAGAAAAATGTTATTAAGTGAAAATGTAGAATGTTTAGTTAATTAATTATGCAATTTGATTTAAATGTATGTATATGCATGTGATTTTATTGAGCTACTGATGTTTAATTTAGTGTGCAGGAAAAGTACCATGGAAATTATCAGAGAATCAATAACCAATCCTATGTACAAACTGTAAAGCCAAGGTTGAATCTAATAAAGAGATTCGAACTTCGTTGTTAAGTGATTTTATTTGTGACCGTAGATTGTATGAATGTATTAGGTGTTTTCTCTGTGCAATTAGTGACATGTCAATGTTGTGTTATGTTATTTTACAATGTCACTTGACACTTGTTATGTGTTTATGTGATGACATGTCTACTAACGTTGGCAATGGAACCAAATTAAATTGTTTAAACTTAAATGTTGTTCTAGTCACTTCTAGAAGCCAAAAGGAGGTCCTAAGGGTCAATTTTAGAAAAATCCAAGTACCTTAGTGATAGGGGTATGGGTTAAGAATATTTATAGCACTTCTAGAACCCACTAGTGGCCTTGGTGACCCTCTTAATAACCCATTACTCACTTGTTGCAAAAATGGAGTAAGTCTTGACCTTTTACCCAAACCCACACTCCTTTTCAATCTTGAATTTATGATAGGGGACATAGGACAGCCAAAGGCCTTAAGAGTCAAATCTGAAATTAATGTTGTTGGGTGGGTAAGATTTGGAGACCTTTTTAGAGGCCCTTGGTAGAGTTAGAGGGTGTTCACCCACTCTCTACTTTTAGAGACATTAGGGTTTTAGATTGAAGGAAGCAAAAGGGATTGGTCTCTTCTCAAACATCATTTTGCCATAACACTTGTGAAGGTTGGTCTCCACCATTGCCATAGAAGCTTTCTTATTTTGTTGAAATTAGAGTAGTATGCATTTCATTCTTTTGTATATGTGATTTATGTATTTTATGTTATTGTGATGTAAGGGAATGGGATTTTGGATTGATTTCATGCTTATGGTTTTATTCTTGTTTGATTGAGGGAGTTTTTTGAAGGGTGTAATGACATTACTCACCCTTGGATAGGGAAGAAGTGGCCATGTATGGTGGAAGGGGTTATTTGGATTTCATGGAAGTGTAGAGTCTCTTCTCATGGAGAGAAGAGGGAAAAGATGCAAGGTCTATGGGCCCTTGCATGCCAATGAAGGTTATTGATCTTGATTTGGGGGAGATAAGGAGAAGAATGTATAGAAGAGTATATGTGGATTATAGCCTTGAAAAGACATAATTTTTGTATGTATTTCATTGACAATCTCCTACATGAAAATCCACCTTCACCCCTTGTTATGGGTTCAAGGTGAATCCTATTGTGCTAGCCTTGGATGAGAGTTTTCTTGTTGTGTTTTGTATTATGGAAATGGTGTGATTGTCACTCGTTGGTTACCGATTCTCCTAGCTCGGGGGTGGTCTCCTTGAGACCTAGGATGGGAGGTGAGCTCTCCATTGTAGTATCATGTTATTTTTTGTAGATTTTTGGAAGAACCTTTTGTTGGAAACCATTTGAAATTGGAGCTTGGATGGTGTTCATGTTGCCTTGATATTAGAGACTCCTCCATTGTAGTGTCTTTTCTTGTATTGTGCTTTCATGTTGAAGGTAAAGTTTGTAATTGAATGGACTAAATTTTTTAGCCTTCAATATTGTAAATGAAGATGTAACCATTGTGAAAATGAAAGAAAATCATGTGCTCAAAGTTTAGATGAATTTAAAGTTATTTCTTGCTTGTTTCTTTTTAAAATTGTAGTCTTGCAAATCTCAAATTTAATATATACTTTCTCCTCCCTTGAAATCGAGATCTCTATCACTATATCATCAACACTTTATCTTGAATTCTTTATTACAATTTCAAACTTTGGAGGATAACATGGTAACAATATTTCATTTATCAAATTTGGACACTAATTAACAACTTACCATTATCAAATACCCTATAAATGATTCTCTGTGTATTGCATTAATAGAACATACATTGCATATATCTAACTTCAAACAACCAAATAAATAAATAAATAAATAAATAAATGTGATGCAATGCAATGTTAGATGAGAGAAAAAAAAATAACACTTTCCAGAATTTTGAGAGCTAAATGCTCTCTGAAAAATGTATGAGAGATGATTTTAATTCCCAAGTTTACCACAGAGAATATTCCCCTATGATATCCCTCTTAATATTGGGTTATAATAATAAACCCCCTTCATAAATCATGATTAAAATACACTCTTAAGTTAGCAATGTGCCACCATTTTAATAAACTAAATGTATAATCATGAAAAGGGAAATTAAGTAATTTATTATTAAAACATATACCCCTTTGCAAATGGGCCCCACATCTCCTTTCCCCTTGGTAATAATAATAAACATGTAGGAGTAAGCATGGGTTTGGGTGCCACCTCCTTGTTTCCTGCGCCACCCACCCAATTTCCATTTCATTCTCCCATTTCATGCATGGGTTTTGCCTTGCTTTATAAGCAAAGACTTTGCTGCATTTTTTTTGAAACATTTTGGTGGACCCAAAATTAAGTTTGCCTTGCAATTCCTTCACATAGGAATTCGACCCTTTATGCAGCCCCCTTGACTTTTGTCTCCCCACCCACTTGGCATGCGAGCCAAGGAGATGGGAAGGGTGATGGGATAGGGGTAGGGTAGGATAGGGTAGATGAGTAGGATGGTTAGTAAGTAGTTAGTAGGATAGTTAGTGGGTATTAAGTTAGTTTAAGTTAGTTAATTAGATTTATTTTCTTTATTGCTTCATTTTAAATTGTGTAGTTCTTTTATATATAGATATGCTTTTTAATTAAATGGTGTAGTTTAATTATTAGATTAATAGATTTACTTATTATGTAAAATGTATAGTTTTGCTAATATGTTAATGGATTTATATTTTTAATATTATTTGCCTAGTTAGTGTAATAGTATAATAACATCACGTTATTGGTTGAAATTGATTAGCCTATTAGAGTAATAGATTTATTCGATTATTTAAAATTGTATAGTTTAGATTTATTAATTGTATTCACTTCGATCATAATGTTTATCACTGTTATGTGTTTTCATGAAATTGTTAAAAAGGGTAAAATATGAATAAAGAAGTATTAATGGGCTAAGTTAATATGTTAAATTAAGTGTTCTTTCGAATCATGGAATATTTCTCTTTGTAATTAATTAATTGTTATTATTAAAGATGTGTGAACAAATGAAGTTTAGGATTTAATTAATATTAATATCAGTTAATTTGAAAATTTGGATAGCTCCTCAAGCAAGTTAAACACATCCTTTCGCAATGAAATTGAATAAGATTATAGTAATTATGAGAACCTTATTAAATCAGAAATGTTTAAGGATTGTAATTACATTGAATAGGATTAATAAATTGGATTGCTAGGTCAACCTTTAATGGAGTTAGTATACCCCTGTGTCCCTGTAGTATTAAACCATAGATTCTCTTACCATCTTTCGAGTTGGAATACCGACTCTGCAACTGCCTTGTTGATAACCCCGACTCAATCTATGGCTAGACCTTTCAACTTGAAAATAATCTTCACCATGTTGTCACCTTTCCTCAACGCTTTTAACATTATTGTGTCATCATAGTTGTTTTTTTTATGTCTTTTAAAAAATAAATAAATAAATTGTCTGTGTGTTTTGCCCTAGTTTTGGGCATGACAGTTGTCATGCTTGATATCTCTTGCCTTGGAAAGGAATAAATTCAAATTGATATTCATGTAGTTGGAAAAGGATATGCTTTCATGATTGAGGTCTCCTCCTCTTCATTTTCAATGAGAGAGAAGCTTGCTACAATGGAGAATATTTCCTTGAAGAGATCCCTTGAATACTTGAAAATTTCCCTAGAATGCTTGAGATGCAGAATTCTAGGAGACAACTTGAATTCTTATGATGTGATTATGAATGCTTACCCAAATGAGGAGAGGTGGGTTTCTTATATACTCCAAAAAAGCATTTCAGAGCTAAAAAATCAAAGAGGTTGATGAGAATTTGGATTTCTTTCTTAACCATTGCTATCGACTCCAAAATAAAAATTTTGAGTAAACATTGGAGAATAGGCCAACTAGGTCAATCTATTCCCAGGAATAGGTTGACTAGGTTTGCCTATTCCACCCAAAATGCTTAGAAATTTGGTTTGAAGGTCCTGATTGTGGAGAAGATGCCAAAATGGAAAGCAAAATTAGGGATGGATCAAGCATAATGAACATGCAAGCCTGAGAACACTAAAATAGGACCTAAATAAGCATCCAATTGTAGGTGAGTACAATATATGATGGTAGAGTATATAGATTAGTAGGCAAAAGAAAATGCGAAAATCAAAATTTCTCATGATGTAATGTTAGAGTAACAAAGTGATTCCACTTATTAATTGAATCATCTTGATTTAATTATTAAGTCACATATTATCTCTATTTTAATTAAGCTAAACTTTAGGCAAATAATAATTAATTCTTTTATTAATTATTAATATGCAACCTAGATTTTTCCCCTTTAGGGTTTTTTCCCTTTTAGGGTTTCAATCACCTTCATAAGGTTTGATCTTTTTGTATTTTGTATTCCCTCTCTGAATGAATATTTTGTCTTTCAGAACTTTTTTGTCTCCAAGATTTGCTTTTGTAACAGGTTATTTTACATGTAGATGATCTTGGCTTATGATTTTTTTTGAATTCTAACATGGTATCAAAGTCTTGTTGCTGCTGCCCGTTCCTGAGTTTTTAAAGTTTTTGGAGCTCCGAGGGTTTCAAGGTTTTTTTTTTATATTTTCAGTGTGGATCTGGAGAAGATTTATTTTTTTGGAGCACTTTGGGCAAGAAATGATATCTGGGTTGTGTCCAGAATGCCCCAAAACCCCCATTTTCATATAAGGCACGTCCTATTTGGACACAATTGAAATTTGGGCCCTATTTTTGCATTCACGACCCTTGACATGCTTTACGAGGCAAAAATCCACTTCAATTTATGTGCTATCTCAATTTTTGTGCTGCCTCAATTTTTGAGTCACCTTGATTTTTGTGCCACTTTGATTTCCATGTTGTCCAGTTGCATAGAGGAGAGAGAAAATGACAGCCCTATCTTTTTAAAAATGTTTTTATAAAATAAAAAAATTTAAAGTTTTTTTTGGTTTTTTTCTTTAATAAAAAAAATAAGTTTTTTTAAATATTTTTAAAAAATATATAAATTTTTTTTGTGTGTTTTTTTTTCCTAAAAAAAATGTACTATGTTTTTTTTTCAAAAAAAAAACATGTTTTTTTAATTGTTAAAAAAAAAAACAATTGTTAGTTTTTATTGTTTTTTTCATTAAAAAATGATATTTTTTTTGCCACATTTGGCGGGAATCCTGGAGGCAATCCAGATTTGGAGGATTTCGCCAGTTTAATGGGGCTCCGCCATTTTTGGTTGAGGTTTCTTCCAATTCATTTGGTTTTTGACCTACTGGTGGTTTTTTGCTCATAACTTGAGCAAACAGAGGCATTTTTTGCCAAACAAGATATCGACGGAAAGCTGATTCTGAGGTCGTTCTGATTTTTTCAATTTGGTTATCTTATTTTTTCATCTTGCATAGTTTTTTTTCCAGTCAAAGTCATGGTTTCATTATGCTCTCCGGTCACTATATCTCGCTCCTCTGAACTCCTTTTTTCAACTTCCGCATGGCGTCGAAAAGTTGCTTTTGTTCTTCTTTCTTCTTCTATGGGTCTTACTCCCAGAATTTTCTCCATGTATCTTTTATTAAGTATTTTTATTTATGGCATTCTGGTGGATATCTTAGATGTTTCAAGTCCTAGGATCATTTCCTTTTCTGAATATTGTATACATCTTTTTTCATGGCATTTCTTGCAAACGCACTGAGATAAAGTGTCATCTGATGCATGTTTGGGATTCTATTGTACTAGCACTATATTATAAAGTGTCATGGGGGGTTTTTTTTATGTTTGCCTTGTTTTTCATCTACCTTTTTCAAGTGAATGTTCCTTCCATGACACCATCCTTTATTTGTGCTTGTACATTATTCGTCATGCAGTGTTTCTTGGTAGTCTTTTTCAGTGTACCTATCATACCTCTCCCTGCTCAACATTATGGGGGGGTGTATCTCCTATTGGTTCTAATGCTTCCTTGGTTTTATTGATCGACTCTTTAGGCTTTGTTTACAGTATTCTCTACTTGATCATGTTCTATTACAGTGAAGGCTCCAACAGTTATTTTTCAATAGTGTTTGCAGCTTCATGCTTCAGAGGTGTTCTACATGTTCTTTCTTTGTTCCTATTTTTTGGGACATTCTCTAGTTTGGAGGATTCTTCAGTCCTTCAATAGGATTCATCTCTTTTTGGAGTAGGGGTTTTCCCATGTGATTTTCTCTATTTCTCCTCTTTACAGAGATTTTTTGTACTTGGGTATATGATCAGGCCTTGTTGTCAGGACCCATTTCCTACTTTCAGTAGTTGTTTCTAGGTTTTTAGCTTCTCCCTAAGTTTATCTTAAGGGGGTGTTAGAGTAATAAAGTGATTCCTCTTATTAATTAAATCATCTTGATTCAATTATTAAGTCACTTATTATCTCTATTTTACTTAAGCTAAACTTTAGGCATATAATAATTAATTCTTTTATTAATTATTATTATGCAACCTAGATTTTTCCCCTTTAGAATTTTTTTCCTTTTAGGGTTTCAAACACCTTCATAATGTTTGATCTCTTTGTATTTTGTATTCCCTCTCTGAATGAATATTTTCTCTTTCAGAACTTTTTTGTCTCCAAGCTTTGCTTTTGTAACATGTTATTTTGCATGCAGATGATCTTGGCTTATGAATTCTTTGAATTCTAACATGTACAACTGGAAGAAAAGGATTCAAAAATAAAAAAAGACTAAAGGTTTCCTCAGAACACATAAAAAACCTTGTAATTTAGTTATGTAGATGTAGGTTGTCGGCTAGGGTCGATTCCTTTATTTCACTAGTTTGAGGTCATTCCTCATTTATTTTTTAAAGGTTTCACAAGATATGCAAGACCAACTCTGTGAGTTTTATCTATATAATTTGGTTGTACCCTACAATTCCACCTGGAATCCCTCTCATCTATGTGGGAGATATACAAACAAGGGATTTTATATCCTATATGTGTAATGGGAAGGAGAGAGATGACCTCTCACAAGACTATAAATAATAATAAAAGAATCATCCACTTTATATTAGGGTAGAGGCTACAAAGCCAGTATAAATAATTGATGAGTGGGTAGACATGTTATAAAGAAATGAAGTTGCAGAGAAAATCCATTAATGTAGGTTATGGTACTAAAATAGGATAAAATAATTATTGGCAAACAAGACAGGGAAATCAAATATGCTTTTTAGGAGAGGTGGTCTAAACTGACCTAGAAACTCAAAAGAAATAATTTCATTCAATCTATAACTATATAGCACTGTAGTCTTGAGTGGGCAAGTACACTAAAGCAAGATTGGATACTTAGGTAGCTGGCTTCCACCAAAATTTTAACTGAAACTCCTCCTTTATCTAGTTCCACACTGGTTAGGGGGAAAACTGGTGAAATTCAACAAGGAACAAGAAATGTGGGAACATATAAGTGACTGTAAAGGATTCTGCATGATAAAAGCAATTGGAGTCACACAATATGTTGATTTTAGGGAAAATATGCTAGAATGAAATATTAGGTCTTAGCTTCTTGGGGGAAAGCAGATGTCTAAGTTGGGGGGCATGATGAGTCTAAAAATCTATCTTTTTGAAGTTTCATGGGTTAGCTTTATTTTTTTTATCAAAATTTTTTAAGACTTGTACAATAAGAAATGGGAATCAAGGGAGGTTGACCCTATTTCCTATTGTACATTAGAAATAAAAATGACCCACAAGTCTCAAGAGGACTTAAGTGCTAAATGGGTGCAATGATCCTTTGCTAATAAGGAATAGATATGTTGATTTAAAGTAACATGATTGACTAATGTAAGATAGAAGATAAGATAGGTGAAAATGAAAAGTTTCAAAATACACTAAATGACATAAAATAGATAGTCACCTACAGGTACCAAAAAAAGAAACTAGATAGCACCACTAACTTGTGATTTTAGTTTGAGGCTAATCTATAGGGAAGAGGTCATACATGGCATCTTGTTCCTGGGAAGAGGGTGAAAAGGTGTTCATTCTAAACACTTTTGATTGAACTCAGTTGTAGATTGTCCATTAGATATTGTACTTTCTATATTTGGTCCCGGTGTATTTGCCACCTGTTCTTACACATAAAAATATGGAAAATTTTGCTTTGAAAGGGGTTTACCTTGGTCAAACCCCAGTTGAGGAACCAACCTTGAAATATGAATGAAATTGCTTGAAAGGAAAGCATGTAAATGTTGGATTACTAAGAGGTGGGTGAATCATAAAACTATGATACTTTAAACCTTAAACACTCAACATTGATTCAAATCGGTAGGATAAACAACAACCATTACCGAATCACCAAATAAATTCAATAACTCTAACAGTAATTTGCATAAATAATAAATATCATTCACATGAAACATTAAACACATGTAACACAATTTTTAATGAGGAAACCCAATTTGGGAAAAACCTCTGTGGGAAATGTCACCCACAAATGAAAATACTCTTCTATAGTATGCTTGGTTAAAAGTCAATCCTATTAAAGATTACAAAACACATAGTTATATGTGACCCTGTTAGGGGATTTACTTCAGACCTCTTAAGATCTTCACCCTATTAGGAGTGGCCTAGTTAGAGGGCTTTGAACACTCTTTTAGAATGTCACCTTTCTCAAGGATTTTACAATAAGACTGTTAAGTCCACTCGGTTAAGAGATTTCCCTGTTACAAATGAAAATAAGCAATAGTGTATAAAATAATATGTAAAACAACAACTACCTCTTTCTTGATCAGATCCCTTATGTTCTCTCTAACTACTAGCATCAATACTTCATATGTATCTTCTCTAGACTCAAATTTTCACCTCTTTGCTCTTCACTGCATCACTCGGTAGCACTTTAACACTTCAACTTTCCAGCCCTTTGTTATTCGAATTCATCTTTTAAATAGACTCTATTTTTGCCTCTTAATCTCCTTGATTAGGTTTTCCTTTAATCATGCTCATCTGTTAGATCAAATCTTTGAACTGATTCAGTGAACTTGAAACTTAGTAAACCGCATCGGTATCACCTTGGAACTTGCACTTTTCTTGGAAATAAAACCTTCACTTTTGCTGCTTAATCGATACCATAGATATCTTCCTTGAATTTGATCATGCATAGATCTTGTAACCAACTTATTCTTCATTCTTGGAATCCTCCAGATCACTGTGGGTCACCATTAAATATGTTCTTATCCTTGTTTCTATCATCTGTTATGCTCGGCAACTGCCTCTCGGTTAAATTACTAACATGCACTAATCGGTGCTTCAATGTCTCGGTGTCTTGACCAACTTACATAAACCTTTACTAACAGAATTATTTTTTCTTGGTAACTTAACTCTTTAGTCTTACTAACTTACCCAATCTGCTTTATCAAATTGATAAAGTAGAAACCAATTATCTCAAAAAGAACTTATCATTGTATGATCTTTATCTAGTTCCCAATTAAATCAACTCTCAAAGATATGGAAATTCAATATGAACCAGAAATCAATTGCTTGACATCAATGAAAAAATAACAACTGATCTAATCCTTTCTACAAACTTGTATACCTCTGATCTCGGTCTTCATCATCATCTCCATCAGTTGAGTAACAATCTCCCTTTTTGGCATTGATGGAAACACTGTCAATTGATTATGACATACTCTAACATCTATGTTCTATGTTTACTCCCTCTGAGTTGTTTGATCTTGTTCTCCCTCTATTTTCATTCTCTCTTAACATCTTCATGCATATTCTCTCTCTTTTTGTTCTTTTTGTTCTTTCTTATTCTCCCTCTTTCTGTGTATTCATCAATTATTCATTCTCCCTCTTTGACAACAATGCCAAAGGTTCATACTCCTAAAAACTTGTTTAGGTATTGGATCATACCTTGCATGTACTGATAACTCATTGTATACATAATTACTTTTCACAACTTCAGGCAACACCTAAAGTGTAAACACTAGCATCAACTCACAATATAGATATTCTATTGAGTCCTAGAATTGATGCAGCATGCAACATGCTCTAGTGAATGTTGGATAGGGTTTGGAACCCTAATTTACATCAAAGATACTCAAAAGAATCCTTTGGTAGTGGATTAGTGATTATATCTACTAATTACTCCTTTGAGTTCACATACTACAATATCACATGCTTGTCTTGAACTTTCTCTCTCAAGTAATGATACTTGATAGAAATATGCTTGGTCTTAGAATGCATCACCAAATTATTTGATATGTTTATACCACTTATGTTGTCACAACAATAGTAACCGGATTGATAATCTCCTCTTGCATACCTTCAAGTAGTTGTTTGATCCATACAATGTTTGCATAATTCATAGCTGCAGCAACATATTCAGCCTTGGTAGTAGACTATGATATACAACTCTACTTCTTACTCAGTCATGTTACTAACCTTTCTCCTAAAAAGAAAGCTTCTCCACTTTTACTTTTTCTATCATCAATATTTCTGGCCCAATTAGTGAACAACCCCACAATACGTAATAAAAATCATGCCAAAGCTTCCCCTAGGAATAGTGTATTCAAACTAAGTATTTTTTTCCCTATCATGAAGTGCATTTGAATTTTTAACCCAGGGACGTAGACTTGAAATGGGACAGCACGATTTATTCACTAAGTCTCTCATAGAGTCATGTTACTTAAGCTCCAGGAAGGAAAATGCATGAAAGGAACTTACACTATTGCTGTAGGAAAGTAAACACACACAACTACTTAATGAAATTGATCTTGAAAACTATAAGTTCAACTTTAACCTATTCTATCAACCCAAAGCATTCACTATGATTATCCTTGCAGGTGAACTGCAGGAACATACACAAGTTATAATGCTACAGGAGGAAACAATAAATTCTACTTGAAATGATGTAAATGCTTAAACAAATTAACCTAGTCTACTCTAATAAACCTTCCAAGTGGGCCCCCTTGGTCAGATTCTACTAAATACTAACATAGAATATAGCTCAAAATCACTCCTTCATTATATTTCCAAAAAACCTGATTACATCATAGTAAAACAATACACGAAACTAAAAGAGTAACTTTGCTTTCAATTGCAACAATGGTACAATCATCCAACTAACTACAATCTAACAATCATATCCCTTTATACAGAGGATTGATATTTATTTAAACATAAAGATAAGGTTTGACTGATTCATGCCATAAAGAAAGGAGAATGCAACAACCCACGATAGAATATCATAAAGACTGGATAACCGCTTCAACAAAGTATTGACCACACAGAAAATATAGCATAATTGTGTTCTTATATTCCCTAAAATGATAGTTCCTTCAATTCATCAGGCATGTTCCATGGTTTTATAATGGTTCTCCTCATTGTAGCTTGGACTTCATCACTTCTTCATCAATGTTGTCGATCCACTCTCAAACTACTCCTGTTTCCCTGGCAGGTTAGTAGCACGTGCATATATATTCAAGTTTTCAACTATTTGACTTAATAAAAATGTTAGGACATACATTCAAAACAATTATATGAAATACTGCAGCATATATATAATATTTAGCAAAATATGTCACTACTATCTACCCATAGGTTTTGCAAATCCGACTGTACTTATAACATGTTCATAAGTTCAAGTACTTTAAAGTTTCACAATTGTTTTGGAAGTGTCTTAGAATAGAGCATAAAATCAGTATTAAATAAAAAAAATTATTGCCCCATCATTTTCCCCCCTACAAGTATAATGCTTTTTCTCAAGCATTACACTTCTTCGCAACTCCCCTGAATTCTCCAACTTTAGTCTTTCCTCTCCTTCTGCTTTTGAAAGTGTAATAGAATCCTCTGGTTCTTTCCCAGAAGTCCATCCTATAGGATTCATGTAGCTGGTCCAATTGTATAACATTAATTTCATATAAGGGCCATAGAAGCATTGGTGGCTAGATTGTCAAGGGACACCAGAGCTCACGCTAGATTTGTCTTCCCAACTGCATGTATTTAGGTGCCAGGTGAATTGCTGCTTCTAGGTTGAGAGGACTATGTGGTTCAACCTTCTTAAAAACCTTTGGAAACCTATTCCACCTATTTCTGACACCATCTAGGGCTCTAAAATGTGAAATAAGACATCCCTTGATACTCTGTATAGACTTTTTCTCTAAAAGAAAAAAATTGTGTCCCTAGTTTCTTCTTTTGTACTCCCATAAGTGAGACTGAACTAGTCCCTTCATTGAACATTGGGCTTACTAATTTCAGCCCTCAAGGGTAACTATTCTAATTTTTATTGATCCCTGTAATTGTCTAATTGCCTGGCATAATTATCTTTTTTGTGCAATCATGACATAAATTCTTTTAGATGTATATCTCCAATATAAAGCAAGGGATTCCAATCAATCTCTTCAGGAATGATGAAGTTATGGAGATATAGTTCATAAAGTAGGTTTTGTTTCCAAACAGGAAGGGTTTGGTACAAACCATAAAATTCATGAGCTGTCTTAAACTTAGGATATTTATCTTTCATAGTCATCATCAATTGGAATAAGATAAATTTCTCTTTCAAGAAAATGACATATACTTTAGGAGGAGGCCTACAAGTTATGATTTGCTTAGCCAATTTTAAGGCATAGTCCATCTTCTATTTTTGTCTCTTCATTTTCTCTTTCTAGTCTTCTATTTACTCTTTTTTATCATCAATCACTTTTTGCATCTTCTTCCTCCCTTCCTTCCACAGAGTTATCTTAAGGACAAACTGATTTTACAAACTAATAAGAATGGACTATAGAGTAGGTGGGCCAAACTCTTTTGGCTGAGTATTTTGTCTCATCTTTTATCTATAGGCCTTCTCTAGATAGTTAGTGAACCAAGTTCTCCTAAAAGGTACTATAACATTCTAAAAGCAAGAGTGAGTTGATGGTTGAGGCAACTGAAGTTCTTCCTGATTACCTTCTTGAAAAATTTGATGAATTTCTTTAGGTTCACTCTGATATGTGGGAGGCTCGTTATCACATAAATCATTTAAATTTTGGGAAAGATCTGGAACATTTGGTCCAACTGGGGAATTATCTGAAACATACTCAACATGGGGTTCTATGGCAGGTTTTTCTAAGGGAACAACTTGACTATCTAGGAAAACTTGTGGAATTTTCCCTCTCATCCAAGAACGTCTCCGCAAGGGAGTGTCTGTAACCTCCACAACTTTCTTTTTAACATCTTCAGTCTCTCTGCTATAGGAGTAGTTGTTGTAGGAGACGACTTCCTTTTCTTACTTCTTGAAACTGTGGGGTTTTGGGGTTCATTCTCAAGAACTGAAGTTCCTTCACCAATATTTCTTTTTTCTTTATTTTGGGAAGAGGTAGGTACATTTCCCTTGGGAGTAGGAGAAGGTTCATTTTCATCAAGATTTTCAGGTTCTCCTTCTTGGTTAGTTGTTTCATCAGCTGGCTTGGAGGGTGTTGCACTCTCATTAACAAGTTGTTCAATAAGTTCTTCCTAAGGTTGCAAATTTTTTAACAGAACAAATTCATCCCATGCCAAGGGAGACACATCTCTTAGAGATATTTCAACTAATAATTCAATTAGGGCATGGTGAGAAACAAAATTTGTTTTTCCTTTATGGGTTTCTTCACCACTAATGCTCAACATATTATATACAAATTTTGGAATGTTTACTGGAAAATTATGTCTGATATAGCTAAGCAATTTAAAATGTTGTGCATGCAAAAGGGAAAACCTTCCTTCATAGGTTAGGTACCTTACAATGTGTGACACTAGCTCTTTGAATGGGTCAGGAAGTGACATGCACTTACAACCATGTTTGTTCACTTTCAATGGGGGGTCTGAAGGAAGAGTGAACTGAGCTTGAGATGACCTAGCATCATGTTCATTAGGATAATGCTCCCTAATTTTGAGAAGCCTAGTCATTTCTTCAATGCGTTCCTCTGTTGCCAAAACTGTCAAACCCTATACATTTGCCTTTCCTTCTTCAAATCTGTTCATAAATTTCATGGCTACTTCCTCGTCAAATTTTATCAACTTTAGGAAATACCCAAGTCATCCACAAGCATGGAATCTCCAGACTTCTTCTACATCAGTGAGCATAATGGTATGGACCACTGGCTCATGACACATCAAATACCCTCCCATTATTCCAAATTCTTTCTCCAAATTTCTGCTACAATTTTCCAATTCACAATTTTCTCCACTCTGCAATTTCCCAATTTCTTAATCTCTTTTGAAACACCCTAAAATTAAGTTCCTAACTGCACTTCAAACTACAAATTTCCTTGCAATCCATATGTTATATTTTTAAAAAATGAGTAATAATGGTGCTTTCGAAAAGGAATTATAGAGTTAAGTCCAAGTATTTCCAACATAACTTGATTATGTCTTCTTAGGGTCACATCAAGTTAGAAATTAGGGATATTTGGGAATTGAGGTATGACACTTGTGTGAAAAATAAAAGGACTTAATAAAATAGAGCAGAAGTACAGATTTGAACTGACTGACAATCTCGCTAAAAATGATAGGTAAAACTAGTAGTGACATGGAAAAAATTAATACACTTCCATGCCCCCTACAAAATTAATACAAGTGTCCACACTTGTCACACTTAGCATGGGGTAAGAAACTGTCGTAATGCCAAATTATAGATATGTGGAGTATTGGATATAATTATAGAAATGTGTGTGCTAAAAGTGGAAAATTGAAGAGTTGTACCTATCATTATGTTTCCACATGTGCAAAAAAGGTGGGAAGAATGGAACAAGTGTTGCGTATGTATGCGTCAATTGATGTGGCATTTATTGAAAGTATAGAAATATGGAAAATGTGATGATGTGGAGGATGTGTGGGTGGAAGGTAGATAAGTGGAGTGGGTTGGAAAGAATAATTTATAAAATGAATGGAGAATGGAACTTCATTAGAAAATGAAGTGTTTATTATGAGCATGTACACGAAGGAACATTAGGTTGAAGCTGCAGGAAGAAGGTTTGCACCCTCTACTGTAGGAAGTATTACCTGTTGTGCTTATGGAGTTGTGTCTCTGAATTGCTGTAGGAAATCATCATTAGACTAGGGTTGATGGTATAGACAAAGTTGATTCCCATTGACCAATAGTTTGAAATAAACTAGATCAATTGTTGTCAGCTAGATTGATCCATTGTTGAAGACATGATCTATTTCATATGGGCCTAACCACCTTGTTTATAATTTGCATGGTATTTCTTGAAATCCTTAATCAAATAGTAGTGTCCAATCACCTACTATAATTGTTTGTTCTTGATGTGGGAGTCATGACATTTATTCCTCTATTTTTGGACTATCTATGTGCGCTCCAATGCAGATTTTCTCATCTCATCCAAAGAGTTGAGATGTAGCAGATGGTCTCGCTGTGCTATAGGGAGATCAATGTTTAGCTTCAGTGTAGTACGCAATATTTTATGCTCAAACTCAATGGGAAACATTGTTGCTTTCCCATACAATAATTCAAATGGAGTGAATCATGTTTTGTCTTCCATGTGGTTCTGTATGCCCAAACTACTTTTGAAAGATGATTGCTCCAGTTACGATGGTGGAGGTGAACTATTTTTGTGAGTATTGCTTCAATTTCTCTATTGGTCACTTCTGCCTGAACATTGGTTTATGGGTGGTAGGGACTTGACTTGCTATGTTTGATGTTGTATTCTTTCATGAGTGTTGTGATAAGGTTTGATGTGAATTGTGCTCCTTGATCAGTTACGAGATCTCTGAGCCCACCATAGCGGGTGAATATTTCTTCATACAGGAACTCTACTACTTTATGGTCATGGGCACGCTTCATTGCCTTCACTTCAACCCATTTGGTTAGATAGTCTGTGCATACCATAATGTAGAACTTTTCATTAGATGGGGGTTTATAGGACCAGTAAAATCTATGCCCCACTTATCAAATGGTGTGACAACCACTTTTGGTTGTAAAGGCATTTCATTTGATTTTGTAGGATGACCCATCCTTTGGAATTTATCACATTTCCTGGCATAATTGGCTGCATCTTTATGAAGTGTTGGTCAGTAATAACCCATTGTTAATATTTTCATAACTGTCCTCTTAGCTACAAAGTGTCCTCCACAGGGCTCATTATGAAAAGCATGGAGGATATCATAGGTTTCATCTTCATGTACAAACCTTCTCATGACTTGGTGTGGACCGGTATAGAATAATGTATTGTCAATCCAAGAAAATTAAAAACTTTTCTCAATAAGCAGTCTTTTGTCCTTAGGAGAGAAATGTGTAGGCATCTTGTCAACTGCAAGGTAATTGGCTATATCAGCATACCATGGGCTCTTGACAGAAATATGGAATAAATGTTCATCACGGAATGCATCATCTATCACAGAGGTATCAGTGTCATCATTCTGAAGTCTTGATAAATAATCAGCTACAATATTTTCTTTACTTGGCTTGTTAATTATTGTTATATCAAATTCCTGTGAGAAAAAAAGCCATCTTACTAGCCTGCCTGAGATGGTAGGTGTAGACACCTAAAATTAATCAGGTGTATCTCACACATTTCAAACTATAAATCTCAGGCAAATTCCTTAAAATCTCATCTCAATGCAAAAAAAATGGACAAAAATCAAATCAAATTAAAAAGATCAAATAATCATGAATCAAATAATTAAATTCAAGCCTAAAGAGATTAATCAAATTATGCAATTGATTTTTCAATTGTATAGTTCAAATCAAAAAGATCAAATCCAACCCAATCACCCTTCCATGGCTAAATTAATTAAATGATGGAGTTATTTAATTCCTAATATCTTTGAGACAACCAACCAATTTTCCCTCCATTTGAAAACACCTCAAAGCTTTTGACTTAACCAAAATTTGATCATGATCAATTCACTCTACCCCCTACCCGTGGAAAAATGCTATAAATACAAGCCATTTCCTTTGTGTTTGGGATCCAAGAATTTCAAGAGCAAAAGCATCCTTACTATATGCATATTGAGAGCATATGAGGAGCATTTGAGAGATTTTGAGAGAATTTCAGCACTTGCATAGCATTTTAGCATATCATGTTTAGGAGCATTTGTTGTTTTCTAACATAATCTTGGAGCATTTTTGAGCATTTTGAGAATTCTAGCTAGATTTGAGCATTCATTTTTCATTCATATCTCGTTCTAGGATTGTCCTTGAGAGAGATTAAGCCTGAGAGCTCTCTTAACATAGCTTGGGTAGAGAACCATGAGATGATATGGATTTTAGCTTCAATTCTTAGATTAATTTGTTTTATCTTTTCCATAGAATTGTTGCTCTTGATCTTAATTTCATGAAGGTGTATTTTCTTACACACATAATGGTGCCCACCGTGGGGCTTTAAGCCTCATTTCTAACATTTTTTCTCTTAAAATTTGTGTGTTTTGGATCAATTTTCTTGTTATTTTGCAGAAAGCAGGTGAAGAGCCTCGTACAAAGATTTAAGAGCCGTGTACAAAGATTTAAGTGTCACGTACAAAGCTTTAAGAGCCACGTACAAAGATTTAAGAGCCGCCTAAGGATTTTTCTTCTATTCTCTATCTTTCATTCTTAGGCTGCTTGCTAGATAAATCATGCCACCTTCTAGATAAAGTGTACCGCCTGAGATTTGTTAATAGTTGCCTACAAGAAATCTCTGGCCACCCTTTACACTTTCTATACCGCCTATTCATTTTGTTTAGTTGCCTGTGATATTTTAAGTGCCGCATCTAAAGATTTAAAAGTCACGTATAAAGTTTTAATTTACGCTTAAGGACATTTGACAGCCGCTCTTTAGCTGTTAAATGTCACGTAATTACTTTTTCTTTAAATCAAATTTTGATTAATTTGGTCACTGTTGTAACTCTCTATGTTTTCCTATCCTGTAGATGAAAAATCACCCAAAGGTGTAGAAACCAGAGAAGCGGATCTCAAAGCCTAGCAAAGAGGTAAGAATCAAAACCAAGAATGATAAAGAAATGCATACAAAAAATTTGTTAGAGAGTTTATTTGAGGAAGAACACTTGTATGATCACTACATTAAGGTGTTTTTTGCTTACAAACAAAAATTTCCTACTCTCTAATTGATTTTTGTACTAACTTATTTAAAGCTTTAATTGATAAATCTTTCATTTAAAAGAGCTTTTAGGAAGTAATTTATCATTTGATTTTTTCCAAGTTTTCTTCACTTTGCCTTGCTTTGTGCTGACTAACTTGTTGGAGGAGCGGGAGTGGGAACGATCGCCACTAGGTGAGTAAAAACAAGCCAAAACACTCAAAAATGCGCCTAGCCTTGCTAGCTTCAAAATTAGGTACTTATCTAATCAAGCTTGCATTACTTAACTTGTGGAAATTCATTTGAATCTATTATAAATAAGGACACCTTACTATTTTTTATTCAAATAAGACATTAGGTATATGCTCTCAACTTTTTGAAGTTGATCAAAAAGACAAAAGTGTCAAGTTTGGGTGGTCAAAAGAAAGGAAGGATTAATTGAACCACACATCTCATTTTTTTTTAAGAACCTCCTTGTCAAGAGGTTGAAAATGAACAAATCTGTTTGAGGTGTTTGGAACAAAGGAAAACAATAGGGATATGCTCTTCACTCTTTGAGTGAATCAGATTCCCAAACTTGTTGGACCGAGTTCAATTCTTTCTTTTCATGTACATGCTAGCTAAATAGAGCTTTAAAGGGCCTGCCTCCTGAGATTTGCCTTACGGGGACAGTGAGAGGGAACGACCCAAAGTGGGAGATATTTTCTTTTACCACGATGTCATCTAACCCACTATAAATAAATGCACTTTACCTTAATCAGAAAGTGACTAAAACTTGTGCAAGCCATCCTCACTTCCTCTAGTAGTCCTTCGGGATTGCGCAAAATCATACTTTTGTGCATGTGGGAAACCCTCAAAGGGGTAAAGGATCTTGTCAAGATTTAGACCAGAATAATTTGAGATGTTGATAACATAGTAGACCTACCTTTGTAGAGCCATTAGTAAAAGCCAAAATTGTTGACTCTAAGGTAGACTGTTTGGAAGACTTTCTACTACAAACCCGTAAAAACATCTGAGAACATACACTTTTAGTGTTGTTTTAGGGATATGGTTCAAATTTGATGTGAGTGTTGAGTTTGTACTTCATTTTCATGCAAGAATATTATTTAATAGGTCTGATAAAAAACCTTTAAACTTTTAAAGTCCAAAAAAAATTGAAAATTTCAACTTTGATCAGCAAAGAGCCACCTACAAACAATTCTGGGCCGCCTACAAACAATTCTGGGCCACCTAAAAACAATTCTGTGCCACCTACAAACAATTTTGTGCCGCCTACAAACAATTCTGTGCCGCCTAAAAACTATAGAGTGCCACGTAGAGTAATTCCAATAACCGCTTACAAACATTTAAAGGCTGCCTACACATAGGCAAGTGCCACCCAGAAGCAAAGAAGAGAAAATACGGGGCATTTCCCAAGGGTTTGGAAAGATTTTGAAATCATATTTGGATACCCTTTTCGGAGTTATTTCTATCGAGTGCAACAAATAAATCATATTCCTTCAAGCATTCATAATGATGAATCTATTTGAGAAAGGAATCAATCCTATGGTGGAGAATAATTATCAAAATCAAGATCAAAATATCCATAGGACTCTACAACAAAGTAACTGATGATGCAATATTGAAGGCATCCCAAGATCCCGTATTCCTTGAAATCATGGAAATTTTTTTGATGAAGGATAAAGAAGCATATTTTTCTCAATTAGGAGAAACCCTTCCTCATAATGATGACATATCAACCTTAAGAAAGAATGAGGAAAAATAAAATGATACCCCATCCAACAAGCCATCGTTAAGATCAATTTTTCCTTTACTTTATGATGATGGGCCATCTGTATCTTCATCTTCTTTACGAAATGAAACATTTGAGAGCAAAAAACCTATCTTGGATCAAGGGAGATTTCTTGACCACCTTATTTGTGATAAAGGGAATGGAGATAAAGATGTCACTCTCAAGCAAGATTTAAACCAAAAACCTCTATCTAGCAAGGTTTCTCCCATAGCCTCTATGCCTTTCATCCTTTGTCCATCTCACAAAACTTCACAATTATCCAAAATTCCTCCACCAAAGAGCAAGCCTAATGATGATACTTTTCGCATTGACTATGTCTACCCTCAAGGTCTACCTCTAAAAGAAACCCAAGCTAATTTACATCTTTCTGCAAATCATTTCCATGCTTCAAAGATCATAGACCCTAAGCTTCCATGTGCTTCAATGCCTATTCAAAAGGATTATTCATCATTCTTCCAAACATTCCCCATGCATATCCAAGCATCTACCTTATCCTTAGAAGTGGCTCCCTGTCAAGAGGATAACCCAAAGAGAAAAGAAACAAGTATCAATAAAGATCAAGATCAAGATGTTATCCAATCCCCTCCCATATTTGATGAAGGTCCCATATCCATAGAATCTGATGATGATCCCCTTGCAGCCTTTCATTTCTTCCAAGATGATATCTTTCCAGGTCAAGAACAAAGTGTCCTTCCAAGCTCGATATCTAGTCCACTTCCCAAGCAAGATCAAGATATCCCTTCCACCATTTCCAATGAACATATTAAAAATCAAGAGAAAAACATCCTCTCTACACCATCCGAAGATCCTTGTCAAGATCGAAATACCCCATCAACTCCTTATCATGATCCTCCATATTCACCTCAAGAAACCATCATTCCTCCATATCCCTTGCATCAGAATAAATCCCTTCAAGCTTTAGTTTATCCTATCAAAGTTTCTCCCATGAAAGCTACTCATAAGCCTATTGGTATAAAGATAAATCTTAAAGATGAGAGCTTTGACAACATAAATCATGCCAAAGATATTGATATCCCTTTCACATCTTATCTTCCTCCATTCAAATGCAACCATATGCCTTCACCATCCTCCAAATCCATTTTGGGTTCCTATGTCCCAAAGCTAAAGTCTTCATCCCTTCCATCCATATTGGGTCCATATATTCCTTCATCAACCATCCCTACCATCCCTAGCTCTTCCTCCACTTACCCTACCATGTATCAAGATCAATGAAGGCACACATACTTGAAAAATGTTCAAACACCCATCCATACGAACCCTCCATATTATTCCTCTTCACCCACAATTCCCAAGTCTTTTGGAAGCAATTTGGATGTGCAACATAGAAAGCAAAAATTCAAGAATCCACATGTGTATAAAAATTATCATGTCCCATCTAATCGACATGTGAATGAAAAGAAAAAAGAAATATCCAAAAGGTCACAAAGGTCCACCAAGCAAAAAGAAAATTGAATGAAAATGTGGGTTCCAAAATCCCTCATCGAAGAAATGCATTCAAAAGCATCACAAAAGAAAGAAAAATCAAAGACTATGTGGATTCTGAAGTCACTTTTGAAAGACTTGCACACAAAAGAAAAGTCAAAGTTGACATTCAAGCTTCCAAAGGCTTCCACTCCATCTCCTTCCAAACATTTTCCACTTTTCGAGTCTAATTTGGGTTCCTATATCCCAAAATCCACTATCTTAGCTACATCCTCACCTCCTTCATCCATTGTTCCTCCATCATTCCACCACCCTTCAAAGTGTGTGTCACAATTGATCTTTCCAACATTTCCATTCATAACATACCTTCTTATCCTCAGATTCATTATGCAATACATACTTTCCATCTTTCCATCCCTCTTATCCCATCTATGGCAGAAAATGTTCACCACCATCTACCCCTATCTTCCATATCTATCCTTTGTCATCACCTTATCAATATCTTTGAGCATCCTAGCCATCTCCATGGTTTATTATAGCATATATTTCAGAAGAGAATTGTTCAAAGATCAAAATGTTGGGGAAATTTTGAAAAATACAAAAAAAGAAAAAAATTGAAAAAAGAGAAAAGTGCCTTGGTAGAAAAAGTAAATAAAAATAAATCCGTCCTATGGTGAAAACCACTTCTTGTGGCGCTTTGGACAAGTACCATGATGAAAACCTGGCAAACAGGCATCATGTGTAATTCCTTCCTCTTGCACTCTACACTTGGGGGCAAATTTCATCCATGTTATCCTCTATCTTCCATATTATACCATTTATCTCACTTGCATCCATATTCCCTCCTTTACCTTTGGTCTTGACAAGGTTGAACATATCCATGAGCATCAAGTATCTTGACACCATTATCCTTTCCATTAGCTTATTCACTTGTTGCATCCATGCTACCCTATCATGATCTTGCTTCTCCCCAATCCACCTTCATTATTCCTAAGCAGTATTTCCATAATCCCAAATCATCCCCTCATAGCCTCTAATACCCTTTATCCTGATTGTGCTATATTATCCACATCTTACCCAAATTGATCCATTGGTCTTGATTGAAAATGAAGGATGTACAGTACAAAAAATTGTTATCAAAACCTTCTTGACATGTCCACTCTTTTGGATCACTCACTTTCATGACATCAGGTCATTATCCTATATGCTATCTAGAACTACATCATTGGCTTCCATTGCTTATCCAAAAACATGTTTTGCATTGCTATATCCTTTTTCCTTAGCTTGGGTAATCTTGAGGAGATGGTCCTACGGGTCACATTCGCATGCTTCATCCATCATGGCCTTTCCATCTCTAATCCATCAGCTTCCAAATCCATCTTTCATGTCCTATACCTTTCTAGACATTGGGGACAAACCAATGTGATCTTGTTTGAGAGATGGTAAATTCTAAAAATAAAAAATTTCTAAAAATTCAAAAAATAAAAAAAATCAAAAAATCTCTAAAAATCCAAAAACATTTAAAAATCTAAAAATCCAAAAATCTTGCATAAAGTCTCTCAGCTGCATCGTTGTCACATACTAGGTTTTAGTTGCCCAAGATTTACATATGGTTCACTTATCACTTGGGGGCAAATCATTGGTTTTGGTATGAACGGATTCACGAGTGCTACATTTTGGTCACACATCAGAAACAGATTTTCAGATTCAGAGGAGAGATATTTTGGAACTTTTGATGGATATCATTGTTTGACCCTAAATAGTTTGATTCGATAACATGATCCTTGAGCTTCATTACCTTATTTTATCAGGATTAAAAATTGAAAAACCCTAAATGATCAAAATGTTTAGAATTCTTTTTGAGAATCTGGGTACATTGCAAAACACTTGGAATTTTTGATGAGTTTTTCTTTGACTTTTTTGAGTCATGTTCTTTTTAGCTAATCAAGGATGTTTCGACTAGATTGGCGATAATGGAGACATGATGTTTTCTTAGGCTTCTATGTGACTATTTTGAGGAAATTTTTTTAACTTGTGTGAATTCGTCTAACGAAATGGTCATCAAAGAACCATCGAGGACATTCATATGGGGAGGAGGGTTAAACTTTGTTTGTTCATGCAAAAGGATACCTTGGCTATTTAAATCTTTCATATCTTAATACCAACCTCCACTTGCAATATTGAATCCGATTAAACCGGTATTCATACTCCCATAGTTGGTCATTCAACTAGTGAGGGTTGTACTAGGTTCTTTAAATGAGGTTACCACATCAGATGAAATTCATATTCATATTCTTATGGTCGCAGTGGCACCAGTAAGGATTGTATCGACTCCTAGTTCCACAATGCTCAATGATGAAAATATATCTCTATTTGCATTTCTTTCGCAAACCTCAAGGACAATTAGT
>MU223312.1:1208281-1229748 GCA_018584345.1 Thuja plicata | reverse complement strand
CCATCTAATCAACTAGGGGCAACCTAACTCTATTTATCCCCTGTACTTATTTCTGCACCTGATTCATATCAAATGACCCTATCTATCAGCCTCCCACCATCAATCTTCCCATCCAATCCAATCCAATCGAATATCAATCAGTCGAATCATCCAATCAATCATCTAACATCAATCATTTATCCTATCATCCATTTTCTCATTTTGAGCACATCAAATTTCCTAACTCTAGATCTTGAGGAAATAAATTCAATCCATTTGTTCGTCTCTCTAGATCTTGAGAGCGAATTATCAGTTTATCGAATCAATCCATTTGTTCGTCTCTCTAGATCTTGAGAGTGAATTATCAGTTTATCCAATCAATCCATCAACCTATCCTATCTAATTGACATCAATACAACATTAACCAAGTGACTCTGACTGAAATCAAGTGATATCCGATCATCATCACCTTATCTCAAACATCAACAACATTTTCTCAATCAAAGCTGTTATCATCAAATTCTCTTCACACTGGGGCATGTTTTGTTGCTAGGATCAATGTTTTTCAGAAATGAAAACATCTTGGATCTCTTCTATCAACAATATTCATCAAAATCTTCACATCTAAGATCAATATGATTTCATTTCTGAGGGGGCATCATCATATCATCCAACTAGGATTCTGCATCATATCTTATATCAAATCTTGGGCATTAAAATTCCAAACTTTATCAGTAGAATTTCATATCGGAGTTTTCATATCGGAGTTTCATATCAGGGTTTCATATCAGAGCATCATATCAGAGATTTCATATCGGAGATTACATATCAGAGTTTTCATATCAGGGTTTCATATCAGAGCATCATATCAGGATTTCATATCAGGGTTCCATATCAGGGTTTCATATCGGGGTTCCATATCAGAGCATCATATCAGGGTTTCATATTAGAATTTCATATCAGGTTTTTATATCAGTCAATCAGCTCATCAGCATCAAATCAATGATCAGGGCAATCAAGCTTTCTTTGAATCAATGCACTTCACACATCAATTCAAAGAGGGGCATTTGTAGACACCTAAAATTGACCAGGTGTATCTCAAGCATTCCAAACTATAAATCTCAGCCAAATGCCTTAAAATATCATCTCAATGCAAAACAAATGGACAAAAATCAAATTAAATTAAAAAGATCAAATAATCATGAAATCAAATAATTAAATTCAAGCCTAAAGGGATTAATCAAATTATGCAATTGATTTTTCAATTGTATAGTTCAAATCAAAAAGATCAAATCCAACCCAATCACCCTTCCATGGATAAATTAATTAAATGATGGATTTATTTAATTCATAATATCTTTGAGACAGCCAACCAATTTTCCCTCCATTTGAAAACACCTCAAAGCTTTTGACTTAACCAAAATTTGATCATGATCAACTCACTCTACCCCCTACCCTTGGGAAAAATGCTATAAATACAAGCCATTTCCTTTGTGTTTGGGATCCAAGAATTTCAAGAGAAAAAGCATCCTTACTATAGGCATATTGAGAGCATATGAGGAGCATTTGAGAGCTTTTGAGAGAATTTTAGCATTTGCATAGCATTTTAGCATATCATGTTTAGGAGCATTTGTTGTTTTCTAACATAATCTTGGAGCATTTTCGAGCATTTTGAGCATTCTAGCTAGATTTGAGCATTCATTTTTCATTCATATCTCATTATAGGATTGTCCTTGAGAGAGATTAAGCCCGAGAGCTCTCTTAACAAAGCTTGGATAGAGAACCATGAGATGATATAGATTTTAGCTTCAATTCTTAGATTAATTTGTTTTATCTTTTCCATAGAATTGTTGCTCTTGATCTTAATTTCATGAAGGTTTATTTTCTTACACACAGTAGGTTTGGTCATAAGATATTTTATTGTTGCATGGTCAGTATGAGCAATGATTAGATATCCTATTACATAATGAAAGAATTTATTCAAATCATAGACCACTGCCAGTAATTCTTTTTCAGTGACTATAATTTAACTTTGGCTCATGTAAACTTTTGTTAATGATATAGTAAATAACATTTTCAAGGTTATTAGATTTATGGCCTAAGGAAACACCTATTGCATAGTCAGAAGCATCTGTATGTATATAGAATGGTAAAGACCAATCAGGCCCTCTAAGTACTGGTGTTTTTGTAAGAAGGGACTTGAGGTGCATGAAAGATTCCTCACAGGCTGTTGTCCATGTAAACTCAACTTCTTTTGTAAGAAAGGCATATAGTGGACTAGCTATTTGATTCAAATTTTGAATGAAGCATCTAAAATAACCATCATGTCCTAAAAAGGATCTAACATATTTTTTTGTATTATGTGTAGGCAATGTAAGAATTATCTCAATTTTTGTAGGGTCCACTTGTATGCCAGCTTCTGAGATGAAGTGTCCTAGGAAAACTCCTTACATCAACATGAAACATTTCTCACTGTTCAGGGACAGGTTGTGTTCTTTAAATCTGATCACCACTTTTTCCAAGTTTTTCTAAGCTTCTTCAAAAGTAACACCAAATGTGGTGAAATCGTCCATATATATTTCCATATAGTCATGTGAGATATCAACAAAAATTCTTATTACAACCCGTTGAAAAGTGGCTAGAGCATTAAATAAACCAAAAGGTAACATAGAATATGCATATGTTCCCCAAGGACATGTAAATGATGTCTTTTCCTGATCCTCTAGAGCAATTCTAATCTGATTATATCTGTTGTATCCATCAAGAAAAGAGAAGTAATTTTTACCAGCTAAGGTATGTATAACTTGATCAACAAATGACAAGGGAAAATGATATTTATTTGTTGCATTGTTCAGTTCTCTATAATCTACACATATTATCCATTTACCCCCTTTTTAGGGACTATTACCAAAGTTGAAACCCATTTACTATCTGAGATCGGATAAATAAAACCAGCACCCAACAACTTTTGCAACTCAGTCTTTACAATTTCTCTTAAGACTGGGTTAATTCTTCTCTGAGGTTTGCAGAGTGGTAGACTAACTTCATTGATGTAAATTTTGTGTGTACAAAGTTTTGGTTTCAAGCATGTCATGTCTCCATAGTCCCAAGCAAAATCTATTTCATGTTTACAAAGGAGTTGAGTTAACAATGCTAATTATTATGGTGGTTGTTTAATGTTAACATGAAGATTGTGGCCAGGAGAGAGCTCCACATTAGTTGTCGGCTCAAGCATTAATACCACATGTATTTGGATTTTAGATATCTCATAGGGTAGTAATTGATGGATAATATCAGGTTCTACTAGAAAAACACAGTTCTCATAGGTAGACAATTTTAGAACATAGCTTTGAGAAATATCTTTTTTTTTTGTGACACGGTCATTAGTAAGGATACTTTGAATCACATCATCATATTCTTGCAATTTTAGGAAGGATTTTTTGTGTAACATCATTATTTGAGCAACATAGTTTAGCTCTTCTTCCTCATCTCTCAAATCTGGCCAAATAGGAGTACTCAAGTCTGGTTGTGGTTGGGCAGGAGGATATAATGCTAACTTCTTAATTGTTTAGCCATCTGAGATTGTCATGTTACCTAATCTGCAACTGATATTAGCATCAGATGTGGCTAACCAAGGTCATCCAACCATAACTAGATAACTAAAAATATTTACCTTGGGTGATAATATCAAGAAGTCAGTAGGGTATTCCCAAGAATCCAATGTAACTACTATATCTTCTATTATGCCATCTAGGCTGACACTGGAATTGTCTACAAGTTGCAAGACTATTGGAGTGGTCCTTAATCCCTCTATACTCAACCTATGCATGGCATCCCTAGTCATAACATTTATAGTTTCTCCCAAATCTACTAGAGCATTCTTCAGAGACTGACAATTAATTATAATATCAACAACTGGGCTTCCAGGGTTAGATTAATTTGGAATGAATATCTTTCCCAACATGATATCTGCAAGTTGACCTATAAAATGTACTATTTGGGGATTTTTTTTCTTTTGTTTAGGATTTTTTAGGTAGGTTTCTTTAATGGCTTTCCCATAAAGAGGAACATCTTTAATAGCTTGAAACATTGGAATCTGGATATGCATGTTTTTTAATTGGTCAAGGATATCAACTGATGTTTCTTCCTGGGGTATAGGTTTGTTCGTACTAAGACTTTGTGAAAAAGGAGGATTAACTGAGGTGTGAACATTAGTTTGACTTGATATATTAGTTGGTCGGATATTATTTGGAAAATTAGTTTCTGGAAGTGGTGTTGATGCTGCAGGAAGGTTTGGAACTTCTGTTATAACAAGAGGTTCTTATGCAAGTAGGGTAGTACCAGATCTCAAGTGAATACCAGTTATTTCTAATGCATAGGTAGGGTACTATTGAGCATCAATAGCGTACATTAGTTTCTATTGTTGTTTTTTGTTAGGATTGGGTTGTGGCTGAGCAAGTAATTGTGTTGGCCTTGGAGGAGGACTATTGGCTATAGGAGGTGGCATTATTGTAGGTTGAGATACCGAGGATGGTAAGAGTTGATAACCAGGATTTTGATTAGGCCATTGTTGAGGTCCTCTCCACTGGTTATATGGTTCTCAATTCCCCTATTCTGGTTTCCATTGATTTTGAGGTTGTGTCCATTGGGTTTGCTATGGGTTAAACCACTGGTTCTGTTGAGTATTAGGCTAGACATTGTTCCAAGCAGGTTGGGAGTACTGAGAAGGAGTTTGAAAATTCTGGTTCTACCGTCGGTTATTATAAGGATTAGAAAATTGCAAAGGGTCTTGAGGCATACCTTGTCTTGGGGCCCATGATCGAAATTGAGAAACAAAGATTGCTTGCTCGTCCTCTCCCTCTATTTTCATGTATTCAGTAGGAAGGTGTTGGTTATCCAAATTTGCCACCAGTTTGCACCCATAATATTTCTTTTGCTTGTGATAGTAAGGGCAATATTTAGCTAGTTGTGCCTAGGCATCTGTATGCTTCTTTTTGGCATTCATTGTATCTAGGTGTGTAGCAACATCATTGATAATATCTTTCTTAAAATCTAATAGCAGGTTCAAGATTTCCATCTTAGAAATGCCCGAGCTATTTCCTTTAGCAAGTGTGGATCAAAATCCTTTGCCCTTCTTTACGGTTGATCTTGAATAGTCGAGGAAAATTTTCTTAAGATCATCCTAGGAAGATTGAGATATATCTCCTCCAGCCATAAGGTCCAATTTTTTAAGACAGTTATCATTTACTCCCCTCAAGAAAATAAGTTTTTGCGAATCCTCCTCCAGCACATGTTGTGGATTCTTCTGCAAGTTGTACAAGAAGTGTGAAATGTAATATTCCAAATTTTCATCTCCCTTCTATGACATTCAAAAAAATTCCATCGCCTCTCAAGTCACCCCCTTTACAATACTCTTTATACTTTTGCAGAAACAAAGTATGCATCTCATTCCAATTGGTTGTTGCATCAACCCCTAATCCCATAAACCATCTTAGAGATGACTCCTTCAATGTTTCTGGAAATAGCTTGAGTTTGTGACCATCACTATTGTAGTCAAAGCTTTGAAAAAGAATGTCAAACTCAAAGAGAAAGGTGTCAGGGTCTTCAGTTATTAGGCCATAGAACTTTGGAAGTGCATCAATGGGTATGTTTTTGAGGTTAGCATTATTGATAAGGCTAGGAATAGGAAATGGAAAGGTAGGGTGTGCCATTACTAGAGGTACTTGGAAATGATGTTTCTAATGGGAAGTAACATTAGCCAAAGGATTATGAACAACAGATGCACTTGGGGATTTTTAGGCTTATCATCCATACTGCACCTCAGGTTAGGATGGAGCGACTATAGCAACAACAATAGTACCTGCAGTGGCAGCACCAGCATCAGTAACACCATCATCTGCAACAATAGCAGTGCCAAAGGCTTCAAGGAGATGGTTGGCATCATGTTACTAAAAGGGGTAAGGTACATTCTTGATATGAAGATTCTGAGTCAGACCTTCTTGCATTGTTTGATAAGTTATTCCGATCTACACCAATAGTGCAACCGACTACAAAATTAAATGTCCTCGGATAAAGCTGGCTTCACAAAGGCCACATTTCTAGAGAAAAACATTGTAGGTAACAATGCTAGGTCTATTTTTCATAGACAATCCATAGTCCAGCTGGCTAAGCCATTTTTTGTAAACCCTTAGTTTCATTTTTCCAATAGAAAGCACCATGAGGGCTTTCAAACTTTTGAAATTGGGGAACCATCATAAACAAATGTCCTAGCTGATCATCCCAACCCACTTTGGGCTAAACCTTTTCAAAAATTTGAAAGGGGCTTTAAGCGGGAAAATGACAAATCTAAATTTCAAACTTAGAAAACATTTCCTCCAGGCAAGAAAGGGTATCGACACAAGACTTGAACACTCCTTAGAGAGAAGCAGCCGATATTTGATATCTGTGAAGGCACCCCATCAGCATCTCTAAAAAATGCACAAGAGGATACTAGCAAGAGAAAACATGACCTGATAATAGGGGTCAATCTCCTGCCCCCTATGACAGATCGCCCTGTTTGAGCCCCCTTCATTCCAAATAAGACTAAGCTAGTCTGGCAAAAGAAGATCTCTCAAGACATAACACCCTCAAACCTTGGTATAGCGTCAATTAATCTACTAGAAAATTTGTTGCAACTACATATTGGCACACTCAGACATTCGACACTTATTGGTAAGTTCTCCTCTAATATTTTGTCATTTTCAAATATTACGGATTGGGCAATGAGTTCATTTGAAGGTTTAAAGGAAATATTTTATATAGACCCTGTAGTTCAATTTTTTGTGGCCATCTTTCATACCAAATCTGCTAGAGATATGGTCCATAAGCATAAAGATTGGTTTTGCAAGGGATTGGGTCTATTCACCATGATTTGGGTTCCTAATTTCAAACCAGACCCACTCCTTTCTTGATTCTACCCACATTGGATCTATTTCCCTTTGTTACCACTAGAATACAAAGAGCCAGAGATTATAGAATGTATAGAAAACAATGTGGGGATTTTCTTATGACATGATCTTGTTCCTTTTGAGGCCCCCACCGAGATGTTTGAGTCTGTATTTTAGTGGATGGTCATAAAACCTTCAAACAACAGGTAACTATAAAATCAAAATAGGGGGAGTGGATTCAGAATATTGTTGTTAATGACCCAGTTACAGTATATCTGTATCAGTACAAACTCGGGAAATTTAATATAGATTGCCAGAATGGGAAACCTAGAGACACTAGTTTATGCCCGGATCATAATACCGACCAAAAGACACGTGCCCATCATACACGATTAACAAGACCACACCCACAAGGGAAAAAGAAAAGAATGTTAGAGGACCAAGATAACAATGATAAACAATCAGAATGCCAGGAACACAGTCTGCAAGATAGGATCTCTACCATTATATGATATATTTTCCTCTACTTTGCCTACCTAAGGTGGGAATTTCACTTCAAACCCCGTAGTCAGGGTTTGTTGGAGTTTGACTCCCTGATGCCATGTATATCATCTGTTGATGAAATTGTGCATCAATTAATATTTCATGACTCTCCAATTGTCCTCCCCCCACCAACATGACACAAATAGAGGGAGAAAATATGATAATAATAGGACACATGATATCAGACAAGGGTTGCGAGATGGTTGAGAAAATCGCAGAGGGAGAAGGAATACCAAGGGCAGAACACACTATAGAGGAATTCTCTGATATTGCAGACACAAAGGAGTTGCCTCTCTATTTTGATCATGATGAATTTACTGAGGTACATGACCACCCTATTGATAAGTCTCAATAGATTCAACTATGGGATAACTCCCATTGAGTGGAGAAATTTCAATGTCACGAACTCCCGCTGGAGTATAAATACCCTCATATACACAGGGGTCTAGAAAACATTGTGGATGCCTCCATAATTCTTGCAGAGAATCATTTAGAAAATGAGCTCCCTAAGATACAATGTTCAGTGAATTGTCAAATCCTAGATGATATTTGTCTCTATCTAGAGGAAACTAATCTTATGCACATGAGAGATCAAGGTAAGGCCGATAATGAGCCATATCAGGAAGAAAATGTTAAACAAGATCTGCCTCAGGATAATGAAGCAACTAACATTCCTCATAGCTCCTATCAACACAACTTACTTTAAATTGAACAAACACCATTAAAATGTGATCAGTACATAAAGACCCCAAAATCAAGAGGTCGGAAGCCTAAAAGTGTAAAAATAAAGGAAGAAATAGTAGCAGCAATCCAATCCACTTTGGATGATAAATTTTTTTCCATCAAGAGATTAACAAGGAGGACACGAGGTTCTCCTTGTCAACAATGAAAATAGATTCATGGAATATTAGAGGCATAAATGCCTCTGACAAAAGAAATAGAATCAAACAAATGATTGATTCTATACATGTTGATATAGTACTTTTACAGGAAACAAAATTGTCGCAAGAAAACAATGAAATAACTATTGGAAAATGGTCCTCTTGGGCATCCGTCCATCAAAAAGGGATTGGGGCCTCTAGAGGTCTGGCTATTCTATGGAATCCTAAGACCATTAAAGGTAAAAAGATTAGGTAGGATAATCTCTGGAAAATGGTAGAAGTGACCAGCTATGACTTCTCTTTAATTCTCCTTAATATTTATGGTCCTACCTCTACACAAGATAAGAAGAAATTATGGAATCATTTAACATTCTTATTTCAGAATCATAGTGATCAAAATGCAGTTCTAGGAGGAGATTTCAATGCTATCCTTAACATAGCTAAGAAAATTGGTGGAATATGTCCTCCATTAAGAACCATACATGACTTTTCCTCTTTACTTACAAACAATAATCTGATAGATGTAGTCCCATCAAGTGGCTCTTTTATATGGAAAAAAAAGAGAGCAAATTTCACAGAAATTGCAAGATGATTGGATAGGTTCCTAGTGTCTCAAGAATGGAAGCTCAAAACTATTCACTTTCAATCGGATATCCTATCACTACCAGGATCATATCACTTTCTGATACTGCTTACCATAGACAATGCAATATTTCCAAACAACCACAAACCTTCTTTCAAGTTTGAAAAAATGTGGCTCAGACACCCTCATTTCTTACCTTTGATAAAGCAATGGTGGGTGGGCTCACCATATGTGGCTGGTACCAAAATGCATCAATTGGCAATAAAGCTAAAACATATTAAAGGTCTCATAAAAAAAATGGAATGAGAAGGTATTTAAAAATATCTATTAGCAAAAAGACATGGTCAAGCAACAACTATTAGAAAACCATGAGCATACTATACAACAAGGCATGGACAATGACACCTATAATAAGCAGAAAGAACTTCAACGAGAATGGGAAGAACTTTATTCTAGGGAGGAAGAATATTGGAGGCAGAAATCATGGGAGTTGTGGCTACGAGAAGGTGATAAGAACACAAAATTATTCCATGCCTCAACTAAGAAGAAATGAGAAACCAACACAATTTTCTCCATATCAAAAATTTCATCGAGTAAGGTATTAACAAATGCTCAAGATATTCAAAGAGAAGGGGTAAGATTTTTTGAGAACCTACTTGCTCCTGCCTAGGCTCCTACACCACCACAAGAACAGTTGAATGAAATACTTGATGCAATTCTGAACTTAGTGTCACATAAAGAGAATACCATCTTAATGGCTCCTTTCACTATCCAAGAACTTTGGCATGTGGTTTTTTCGCTTCCCCCAGACAAAGCCCCGGGGCCGGATGGATACACACCACTATTTTTTATGCATGTTGGGATGTTATTTGATACCTAAAAACTTTTGCAGACTTCCATCCCATATCACTCTGCAATACAATCTATAAAATCCTCACCAAAGCTATATATGTGAGATTACAACACCTCATCCCATCAATTATATCTCAATAATAGGGAGGATTTGTTCTAGGGCGAGAAACTATGGAAGGCACCCTAGTTGCCCATGAGGTTATCCATTCGATACAAGTTGATCAGTCTTCTAATTTTGTCATCAAATTAGATATGATGAAGGCATATGATAGAGTGTGTTGGGACTTTCTTTTTCAAGTTCTACACAAGTTTGGTTTTTTGCAACAGTGGTGCAAATGGATCAGGGCATGTATTTCAGGGGCATGGTTTTTGGTTATCATTAATGGAAATCCAGCAGGATTTTTCTCTTCCACTCAGGGAATCAAACAGGGGGACCCACTTCCCCATTTTTTTCATTATAATGGAGGAAGCACTTAGTAGAACAATCAAGAGACAACACACATTAGGATTAAGGAGCCGCGCAAAGATTGGAGGCACCAACATCTCAGAAACTCATTCCTTATTTGTGGATGACACTTTATTATTCAGTAAATCACAAGTGAAGTAAGAAAGAAGGATAAAGTATGTCTTAGACCTTTACACTGCAGTTTTTGAGAAGAAAACAAATGCACAAAAGTCAAAAATATATCTGTTCAACACCAACCAAATCATTTCAAATAGAATTGTTCAAATCCTAGAGTTTTTCAGTGGACATCCTACGCTCAATTTATCTTGGAATCCCATTTTTTGTGGGAACAAATAAAGCAAGCTATTGGTCTTCTGCTATTGAAAGAATTAAGAATAGAATAGTGGCATGGAAAGCTAGGTGGTTATCATTATCAGGAAGAATTTTACGCATCAAATTTGTCCTATTAGCAATCCTAAATTATTACCTTGCCATCCTAAAAGCCCCATCATCAGTCATACAACAAATTCAAAAGTTGATTAGAGGTTTTTTATGGACAGGGAACATGAATAATGAGAAAAAGATCCCTCTAATTTCATTAAAAGACATGAAAAAGGTCCAACAATAGGAGGAGCAGGAGTTCATGTCTATGGGAAAACTAGTGTGGAAGATATATACTAAACCCCATAATAATTGGTGTCAGATTATGTAGCACAAGTACCTTGATAATCATAATCCAACACGAATCCTCTCTATTTTAGATCCACCCAAAGGGTTAGCAATTTGGAACTTCATGATGTCAGTAAGAGAAGTAGTGTACAACTATGTAACTTGGGAGGTCAATAAAGGATCTAAAGTCAAATTTTGGGATTCTTGGAATGGATTGCCTAGTATGATATCACCATTCTCTAGAAATCATTACCACAATAGAAAATGAGTGGGGGATATATCTGAAAGATTAGGTATTGGCTGTTAACTTATTTTTAGGGAAAGTATTATGGAAAGATCCTGAAGAGATGCACCTTTCAAGACAAAATACTGAATTACTTTGCAACATACTCACAACAAGACAATTTTATTGCTCAAATAAAGAAGACAAGATGATTTGGGCTCCTACAAAGAATGGTAATTACTCTATTAAAGAAGGTTACAAATTTCTTCAGAGTGTGGAATTTGAAAAGACTCCTTCCCATGCCTATTACTTCTACTAGAACCAAGTTACTCTTCCTAAAGCAAGGTGCTTTGCATGACTTGCATTGAAAAATAGAATCCTTAAAAGTGATCAACTAGAAAAGTTCCGCATCACACAAGATTTTCAATGCACATTATGTAAAGAACATATTGAGACTAGAGATCATCTGTTATTACAATGTACTTTTGCACAACAGTGTTGTTTGTTTGCCCTTAACAAACTTTTCTATTATACTCCATTGCCTAATAAGTTGTGGGATCTATTCCAATCTTGGCCAGAGCTGCATCATGATTCACTATTTGCAAATATTTGGAAATGCACTCCATATCTAGTAGTGTGGTCAATTTGGTGGGAGCGTAACAAAAGGATCTTTAGAAATGAGTCGTCAAGTTTGGACACAGTACTAGAAGTCATAGAGAAGTCAATATCTGAAGTAGTCAATGTAAGTATATATCGATATGGTTACAACCCTATTTTGACAACATGAGATAACACACTACTAAAAAAATGGGGAAAAATCAGTATACCCATGGGCTGGGGAAATCTAAAAAAGCCATCTGGACAAGTAGACCACTCACTTGTTCGGTGGCAACCTCCACAACAACAGACTATGAAAATTAATTTTGATGGTGCATCACATGGTAATCCAGGAATGCCAAGATTGGGTGCATGCATTAGAGACTCAAAGGGAAATATATTGGCATGTATTGCTTCCTCATTACCTACAGGGACAAATAACACAACAGAAGCACATGCAATGCTTGCAGGACTTATTTTGGCCAAACAATGTGGCATCACAAACATACATGTAGAGGGTGACTCGATGGTAATAATTAACGCTTGTGTTAAAATGGAATCACATAACTGTCAGTTGGAATACATATTAAAACAAATCTTGCACATCTTAGACAACTTTCCAAACCTAGCAATTTCTCATTCACTTCGGGAAGGCAATCAAGTAGCGGATCATTTGTCAAATTTGGGTTGCGATGGTACTAAAATAATGGAAACAACTACAATTAATATCCTAGAACAATGACATGAATTACATAGGTTGGTGGGCTTAGATAAATTATCTATCTAAAACTAAAGAGACTAACAATCGACATGGCAAAATAATGATACATTTTTACAATTACAATAAGAAATTATACAGTGACATCATGCTCCATTTTATATTACGCCCACTTGAGATCATTAGCATATTATGAATCTATCATTTGAAGTGAAACAGGTATAGGAAGTATCGCTGAGAAATGATTCAAATTTAATACACACAGTTAAATGATAGATTTACATGTGGGAAGAGGAATTTCATTATAGGTTGCAATTAAGGGATAAATTATGTCATTAGTCTGTGGGTTTCAAGTGGCATTGAAGAGCACATTATCTAAATAGAAAGGTACAAGTATTTAATGATACAACAAAATGGAGGCCAAAGCACCCAAATAATCACATGGCAAAGGGATGCGTGGAAATTTTTAAAAAATCTACATAGGGCATTGACAGTAAACAAAAATGATTTTGCACAAGCTGAGACACATTTGTAATTGATCTACCTATGTACTCTTATAAATACAACCAAATACAACTAAACTAGAGAGAGTTATTTCATTGGCATTTGGTAAAGACTGGAAATGTCTCTGCAAGACGTGGTATGTGCAATCTATGACCAATGCACTAGTTATCATGCCAAAATCCTCTCCAAAAATTATAGAATTTGCATTTCATCACCAAAAGTTGAGGAGGTCCTCCCCTGCTACATTGACGATTCTGTGTTGGATGGTATGTTCATTACACACTCTGAAATTATTAGGTCTGCTATAAAAAAGATCATAGGTTTTGAAAATATAGAGGCACAAACAAGGCAGTTTCTTTACCCATCACAAGTGGTTTCCATTTTTATTTCAAATGCCATGGACTTGTTACAGTCAGTTGAATTTTTGGAAAACCTAGCTCGTAAAGTTGTCAAAAACCAATATTGGGAACAAAATAAACTACAAAAAGCTATGCAGAGGTACGATTTATGGGCAGGGCATGCATTAGTGGGTGGTTTGTTTCCACGACACCTACTACTTTCGAATCATGCATGTATGGTCATCTATGATAGTATTAAAATGTCATTGGAAGACCAAAGCATTCACCACCTCAAAGATTCAATGCAAACAACAGGGTCGGCCCTGGGTTTTATATGGGAGAAAAATATATATATGGCCCTGGATGCGCTATTTAAAATGCTTGAGGGGAAAAATTATTCACCTGATTCAGCACCCATTGCTCAAATTATACACTCCCGCATAAACACGACCTCCATTATACAAAGCCATGAGAAAATCAAAGAGAATTGGGGTCGAGATGATGGCAAGTCCGCACAAGATACATGGAAACATGCTACTTAGGGCTCAGGTTGGGAAAACAACTCACAGTCCCAAAATGCTCATGGTTTGAATGCAGAAACTTGGGGATGGTCACATGCTACTCAAGGCTCGGGATGGGACAAAAAATCATAGTCCCAACCTGCTCATGGTTTGAATGTAGAAACTTGGGGATGATCACCAAGGACACAACTGGATTCAAAACCATTTGAACCTGACACAATGGAGGAGTAAGGTAAATTTATCATGGCTGGTCTGCAATTTTGGTTTTGAAAATTGTATGAAATACGATTTTTGAGGCACATGAAGTACATGATGTGAAAGGAACACCTGCATGACAGTCGTGCAAACTAGGGCTTCAAAGTGGTACAGTGCATAGGTGTCACTGATTATGAAGCTCTGCATTCAGTGGAATTATAGTGGGAATCATTTAGTGACAAATTTTGGGAAACTATAAACCTTCGACTGAGGATGGTGTTTAATCAACACTATTTTTTATTCTAAAGTATTATAAGTTTTTGAGCATGGTTGGTGTTTAGTGAACACTTTTTTGTAATTCAATGGCATTCAACTTATCTTGTAATAGGTAGGAAAATCTAGAAACTCTTTTTCTATTGTAATGAGATATGAAGCCGAGTTTTCTTACTGGTTCTTTCTCGGCTGAGCTCCTAAACTAGTTTATATTTAATATATATCTATATAGTGGTTAAACCACTTTTGCTTTAAAAAAAAAGATGCACTTGGGGTGGACTTGTCAAGAAAATTGGCCAAAATTTCAGAAAAAGTTCAAAGGTCAAATGGATCAAAAGGGTCTTCTTTAGACAAAGATGCTGCAAGAAATTCAGGACTTGTGTCGACAAAAGGTAATTCAACTTCTTCAAATTCTTCATTCAGATTAATAGATATTCTTTGAAGGAATTTTCCATGGACATCTCGTCTTCTTCCTCTTTGATGCATGCAAGTAATTATGTAAACTTGTGAAGCAAGTTCAAGAATGCAAACTACTATCTAGAAAACATGAAACTATCTAAAAATGAAAAATGACCCAATAAGGTCCTCAGCTTGATGCCATCCTTGGCAATGATGCCAAAAATTAACATCCCCATAATAGGTAATAATAATCATGCCAAAGCTTCTCCTAGGAATAGTGTATTCAAACCAATTATTATTTTCCCTATCATGAAGTGCATTTGAATTGTCAACCCAGGGACATATACTTGAAATGGGACAGCATGATTTGTGCACTAAGTCTCTCATAGAGTCATGTTACTTAAGCTGCGAGAAGGAAAATATATGAAAGGAACTTACACTATTATTGCAAGAAAGTAAACACATACAACTACTTAATTAAATTGATGTTGACAAGTAAGTCCAAATTTAACCTATTCTATCAACCCAAAGCATTCACTATGATTATCCTTGCAGGTGTTGCAAGAATTGTTGGAAACACTGAGAGGGGGGGTGAATCAGTGTTTAGCTAATTATTCAAATTCAACATCTTAAACATAAATCAAATACACATCCAGTGAATCTTAATACAAGAACAAATAACACTTGATATGATTATGGGGAAACCTTGATTAGAGGAAAACCTCGGTGGGAATTAGTACCCACAAACATTGTACTAGTATAATGAACTTGTTAAAGTTCCTTTGCCCTGTTAGAAGTAGTCTTTACAATGTGAGTACAATGACCTGGTTAAGGGTCTAACCCTGTTAGGAGTCTTTTACAGATAACCCTATTAGGGGTGAGGACTCACTGTCCAAGAGCTCACTGCTCAAAGAGAAAGAAGGCTAAAACCTCCTGAGAATAGATATGCACTATATCCAAACGTGAACTATTGTATGAGACACAGATGTCTGATCAGTTCAAGTTATGCGATTATGCTCTTAAATTCTTTGAGGGCTCTATCTCATACTGATATCTTCATACTGCTCTGCTATACATCTTCTCTGATCATTTCAACTACGCATGCAATATAACTTTACATTACATATATATATATATCTTTATGCCTGAATAGATGCGACTAAAAACAAGACCTTAATCAGCCCAAAAACATAATACAATGCTTCCAAAAAAATTGGCTTAAGCATGTTTACAACAATGTTTAATACATGATTACAAACTTATTACAATAGGTGCTTAGCCTTTACATAACAAAAGATTACACGCTAATTAAAATAATGAAGTCAGGTTCATACTCTGTATTCTGGACTGCTGGTATACTTTTTCTTTCTGTAACTTATCCATACTTCCATTCCATACCATGCGTGTATAGGGTAAGAATAATAACATACCATAGAGCTTAAGTCTAAATGCACATAATCTGATGTGGTCGTACGCACATGCGCTGATGCCTTGATCAACTGCAAGTCACTGTTCTATTTTGTCTTCTACACTTAGTCAATTTTCACTTCATGGTTTACTGTCAAAAATTCATATGACTTTGTTGCCATAATGAAAACACAAAATAAGCCATATACTCCTTGGGAGTCAAGTTGCCAATAATCTCCCCCTTTGTCATTAATGGCAACAAAGGAATGTGGCCAAGTTACTCAAAATTGACTAACACAAAAACTCGATATCATTATACTTTATAATATATACTACTCCCCATATATACACATATTACTTATATATTAATCCCCCTTTGAAATTAATGACAAAGGTGTCAAAATTGTAAGTCTCTAGAGACTTACTCCATATATACATATGGATATACAACCTGAAGATTCTTTATCTCTTGCTGCCAGAATGCCTTCATTGCATCAACTGTCTGGAGATGGGCGCATAGAGCATAAGTGAGCTTCTCCATTTTTATCAGGTTCATGCAAGGACCTTGATCATATGTGACAATAGTGGCATCAATCTATTTGATCTTCTCATCTAGAACTGCTAAGGTGGGCGCAAGTGCATTTCTCAACTTAGTCTATCAGGTCCTTATCTTATTGATCTCCATTTTAGCTTTTTCTATCTTGTCCAGTTGACCTTGATAGATACTGTTGTAGATGTTCATGTCTTGTGTGGATGTTTCAACTAATTTTCTAACATTTTCATCCAAGATATCTGCTTCCTCTATCTTTTTAATGTGTTTAGAGGTGAGTTTGCATCTGTCCATGCAGTTTTCTATAACCTTCCTACTTTTTGTTGCTAATTCTTTCAACATAGACTAACCAATCTTTAATGAGTTTAGATCTAGGGTAAAGTTCTTTACTAGTTCATTAAACCTTTCCTTTTTGTACTTATCTTCTGCAATTCTAGTAGATGAGTCTACTAAGCTTGTAAAATGTGCTTTGAAGCTCATTGGTATACTGTCTACATCATCAACTGACTTAATTTTTTCTACTTTCTTGTCCACAGGTACTAGGTCATTCAGAATGTTTACTGATTCCAAGAAGAGAGGATTCCTCATAACCTATTTATCTTTGGCCTTTTCCATGGCTAGGACACTGATCTTGATCAGGTCTTCTTCTCCCCAAGCATCCAGACTTGCTGAGTCAGGAGTTAAATTTGACAACAATGAAGTAGATGGTTGAATGGATGGTGTGAATATGATATTCTAACTAGTATCCATGCATTCACTTTTAACTGGGATCTCCATGACTAGTTTCTTATTATTTTGATTATCTTCCTCTTTGTTCAAGTTTTTTGAATCTATAGAGGGAACTTTATCTTGTTGCAAAGATGTATCATCTGTGCATGCCTTTTCTGTCTCTTCCAAGTTTACAAATTCTTTTTCAAATTTATCCATATCATTGTCAGAAGCGTTCATAGATATCTTGATATCATCAATAACTATAGTATCCCCTAAATCTTTTGTTGTATCAGAGGCTATTGAGACTAAGGGTGTTGAAACCTATGGACCTATTTTAGGTGAATTCTAAATTACTGGTTCTGCAACCTGTTTAGGAGGAACTAGAGTTGCCTTAGTTGTAGGCTCCATTGATGGATACATATGTCTATCCAAAAATACCCGCTCAAATTCTTTATGAGTCTCTTCACTGACTAGATCATACTCCTTGTTCATGATATGAAGAATTCTTGTTTTGGTTCTTAGGTGCGGCTTTACTAAATCCAACAAAATGAATTTCTCATCATGCAAGCACACCGGGAGAAGACTATCCAATGTTTCTTCTCTTATCCTCATATCCTCTTCAATTGCTTGCCTCTTTAACATATCAAGTATGTTCCATACCTTGTCTAGTATGATAGTCTTGAGTTCCAATATAGTCCTTTTGAACTTAATCATATGAGAGATGATCATAGAATGAATCTCTGATTTGTCTATCTCTTGATATTTTTCATATACATTCTTGAGAGACTATAGTCTTCCTTCATTGATAATTTTGTTCCTTAAGAGATTAAGACTAGGTCTGAAACCTACCTCAAGAGGAGCTTGTGTGTTCTTTACCTTGCTTCTTGTAGTTCTTGAGGATGGCTGACTAGTGGGCGCTTGCTTCCTTCCTCTAGACTTCTTTCTAGGTACTGATGGTGGAGATGCATCCAGATCAATGGTGGTTGATGGCCCAGATGTATCTTCATTTGATTTATTCTTCTTCTTGGGCATATCATCAGTCTTTTCTATTTTTACTTCTGTGGGAGTCTTCTCAAGTTCTTTGGCTATCTTAGCTTCTCTAGCTTTGTCAAGATCTTCTTGTGTAACACCATGAAATTTTAGGATATTTAAGGTAATCCTAGATGCCTTCCTTTTGTTCTCAGCACTATATAAGACATAATCAACTTGATTTGTGTTTTCTTTGTAAGTTCCCCATCTAGGTTCATTGGGATCCTTTGGTGCAGATAAGAGAACGTGTGCATAACCTTCCAAAACATGTTCTTTGACTTCATAACCAAGAGGGTGAATCCATTTTGTCCTAGGTTCAACTGCCTCCATGCAAGTACAGTTAGTCTCCACCATAAAGAATATGGTGTCTTTGTACTTCTCAACTACTTTCTCAGGTATCCTGAACCTCTTCTACATCTTGATCCTAAATGTCTTAATGTCCATCTCCATAGAATCCTTCAAACTACTCTTTGATGTGGCTTTTAGTGAAATCTATGACATAGTGGGTTTGCTTTTGTCTAGGTAGAGATTTCCAACCTTTCCTACTATGTGGAAGTAGAGATATATGATCAGTGAGCCAAACCTGAATATCTTTCTCTTGTCATGCTTGATAGCTCGGATGTTGTGAATCAATTGAGCGCGCAATATCTCACATAGGTTGTACTAAGTATTATCATTCACCATTTTTATTGTTGCTAAGACAGTAGCTGCAAATACACTGTTTAGTCTGCTTGCGTGCTAAAATTTATAACCTAGTATCATGGTAATTAGCTTTATGTCATCTTCCTTGATGGGATCAACTATCATATCATGCCTATCACTCCTAGATAAGCATGCCTACTCAACTTGTTCCTTAACATCTTTACCAGTTGGAAGAACTGGTCCAGTCTTGGGAAGTCCAGTCATCTCATGAATTAGATCTGCAGTGATGCGAACAGGAATCTCACCTATCCAGTATAGATCATCATATATCTTGCTCAGTAATATCTTCACCCATTCTGGCTCAAAGAACTCATGCGCATTGGAATACTCAAAGATAGGGTTATAAGTGAGATGCGTGTATTCATCCTTGAATGTATAATCTAGTTTCATCATAGAACCCATGAGAGATACAATGTTTTTGTCTCCAACTGTTTCCTTCTTGCAATAAACATATGTGCGGATGTCTTCTACATGTATGAAACCTAGCGGAGTCCTCGAGAATGCTCCTTTGACATCATCCAGTATGGACTTGAATGGATGCTTCTTAAAAATAAGTCTCTTCCTCTCAGCAATGTCGAATACAACAGGGATTGCCATACTTACTTGCAACTAGGTTAAATAGGGTTTCACGATGATTCTAAAATGACGCAACTGCTAGGGTTTTGTTCCAAATGTAATCCATTCACAAACCAACTAATCCTTCAAGATATAGTTCTTTGATGCTCGATGACTATCTGCTTTCTAAATGCTTCAATCTCAAATGCACAGTGAGGTTTTTAAGATCTTTTGCCAATTTATATAAAGATCAATTGCATTTAATGCTCATTGTCGTAAAGCGGTTTATAGAGAGAATTTCAAACTTTGTTCTGAATAAAGTAAAGATAATGCGTGAATGCATACAACCTTAATTCATGATTACATGCATGAATCCATAGGTGCATACTCAGAGGTGAGTATACCAGACCTAAATTACAAGTATACCAGCCACGCAGGGGTTCAAAGCTAGAATAGCTCTGCCTAAGACCATGAGGGTCAACTATTCAGAAGTAGGTGCATCCACTAAGGATGCATCTACTACCTTATTCTCTTCATTATCCTTCTTTACTTCAACCCATATTTTATCTGAGTTAGCTTTGGCTTCAACAAACTTGACTTCTCCTGATTCTTCAAACAAAGACTTCTTAGGATTCTCTTGTCCTTTTGTCCTTGATCTGCAAAACCTTGAGATATTTCCAGATTTTCCACATGAGTGATAGATGATAGGAGGTCTGGTGTTGTTATTCATCATGTTGCATTGCTTGGCTATGTGTCCATTGTAGTTACATATCTGACATGTAATGTTCTGCAAGTTTCTTTGAGGTTGATTTCTCTGATTGAATTGAGTTTGATTCCTTTGGTTCAGTTGTGGTTGATTTCTTTGATTTTTTATGCAATGAATAGCCCTATGAACAAACTTATTACAGGAGTAATAGTAACCATTGAAGGGTCTTACATTCTTACAATCTCTTTCCAAGTGTCCATGCTTGTTACATGCATAGAAAGTACGGTTAACTACCTTGTGCTTATCTTTTGGTGATTCTGCTTTAGTCTCTTAATGATTTTCAGTTTTCTTTTCCTCTGAAGATTCTGTTAGAGCTTTCCTTCTTTCTTGTAATGAGTTGATCTCAATTTGAGCTAAACTGTATCCCATACTAGTGGTTTCACCTTTTAGCTTTTGTTCATAGAGCTGTGATTGAATAAGATCAGAGCTTGTGTGTAGTTTATCAATCTTGTCTTTTGCTCCTGATAATTCAGATTCAATTTTGTTCTTGATATTTTCCAATTCCAAGATTTTTATATTGGCTTGCATGAGCTCTTCATCCAACTGTTTGTATTCCTTTTTCTTCTCTTCAATAGTTGTTAAGCTATCAGTTAATTGATCATTCAATTCTTCTATCTTATCTTCCAGAGACATGTTCTCTTCATTCAATTTCAAATCATTGGTGGAGCAATCTTTTAGTGCTTTCCTTAGTTTCTTGATAGGCATTTGTGAGCCATCAAATTTTAGTTTAAGTTCTTCATTTTCTTTCTTAGATCTGTCTAGATCTTCAAGGGCTACTTCAAGATTATTTTTTAGATGTTTTACTTCTGCTGAATCCATGCTCTCCTCAAGTGGTTAAACTTTTCTTTCTGAGGACCAGGCTGTGATACCAATTGTTGGAAACACTAAGAGGGGGGGTGAATCAGTGTTTAGCTAATTATTCAAATTCAACATCTTAAACATAAATCAAATACACATCCAATGAAGCTTAACATAAGAACACATAACACTTGATATGATTACGGGGAAACCTTGATTAGAGGAAAACCCCGGTGGGAATTAGTACCCACAAATATTGTACTAGTATAATGAACATGTTAAAGTTCCTTTGCCCTGTTAGAA
>MU223312.1:1172828-1192248 GCA_018584345.1 Thuja plicata | reverse complement strand
GTAGATCAACTTCATACTCTTCTACAAACTTCAAACAACTTCAAGCATTCATCCTTGTGGATCTAAGGATTTGAATCCACCACAAGGGTCTCCATACAAGCAAGGTGAATTTGTTTATTTACTTTGTCCATTTCTGCAATTTCAATTACATATATTTAAGGTTAATTCCAAAACTGGGGTTTGACTAAGGCAAACCCCTCCCCCACAACAAAAAAATCTCCTTTTTCTTGTAGGTACAAGTACAGAACAGTGGATTTGAACCCAGATCTGGATACCCTTTTCGGAAAACTTTCAGGATCCGTGAACAAAGTCACTTTTGGATCTGTGTAGGTCAGGGTCAAAATTTTGGGGTCAGGGTTGACATTTGTGGATCAAGGTTGACCTTTTTCATAAGATGACATTAGAATGGAAAATGATTTCTAGGTTTTGTTCATCTCTGCGTTCCGGTTTCGGATCATACTTCAGTTTTTCCAGAAATAGCCTATAGGCCTCAAAAATTAGCATTCTTTGATCTTCGCTATTTTAAGGTTGCTACTTCATCTCATCTATTTCAATTCCTAGAACTATCATATAAATTCCTTTCTAAAATAGGAATTTAATATCTTTCCTCTTTGCTCTCATTTCTGAATGGATGATTCATTTGTGCATTGATCCTTCTTTTGGGTTAATCAATTTGGATCTTTCATTTGTGCATTTGAGGTTAAAAGGAACATCTTATCTTCCCCACACATCACACAAACATCTACATTTTCAAATGTGACATCTTTTCTTATGTTACATCAATGTAACATCTATTTTATATGTTACATTTTGGTAACCTCTATTTTATATGTTACACAAAGTAAAGACAAATTATTGCTCGATCAATCAGCATCAGTGTAGACCTTCAATTCAAAAGTTCCTCCTTTCTTGTACCGTAGATCAAAGTCCTCGGTTCCTTTCAGATATCTAAATATTCTTTTAACTGTAGACATATGTGATTCCTTTGGATCGATGGAAAATATTGCAACAATACCAACTGCATGAGCTATATCAAGTCTGTTATGAACAACATATTGTAACTTACCAATAATTGATTGGTAGAGTGTCTCATTTACTTCCTTTGTCTCATCTTCTTTTGATAACTTGCAACCAATGATCATCGGTGTTGCAACCGGTCTTGAGTCTTCCATCCCAAAAGTCTTTTGGATATTTTGGATGTAATTTGATTGTGTAATATAGATCACGTCTTTCACTTGTTGAATCTATAGTCCAAGAAAGAATTTTATCTCCCCTATCATGGACATCTCAAATTCCTTTCTCATCTCTTCAGTAAAAGATTTGCATAATGTGTTATTGCCTCCAAAAATAATATCATCAACAAATATCTTAATAATCAAAATCTTATTATCACTATCAAATTTTAGATACATATTATTATTATCACTTGTTCTTTTAATTCCAATCTTGATTAGATATGCATGTAATCTTTCATACCAAGCTCGGGGTGCTTGTTTCAAACCATATAGTTCCTTGTGAAGTTTTCATACCATGTCCTGATTAGTATTCTCAGCAAATCCTTTAGGTTGTTCTATATAAACTTCTTCTTCAATAATACCATTAAGAAATGCAGACTTGACATCCATCTGATAGACTTTAAATCGTTTGTAAACTGCATATGCTAGTAGAATTCTAACTCCTAATGTAGCAACAGGTGCAAAAGTTTCACCATAGTCAATACCTTCTTCTTGTGCATACCCCTTGCAAACTAGTCTTGCTTTATTTCTGATGAAATATCCATGCTCTTTCAATTTATTTCTAAAAATCCACTTTGTACCAATAACATTTTTATCTTTAGGTCTCGGTACTAAAGTCCATATGTTATTCTTTATAATCTGAGCCAACTCTTATTTCATAGCTTTAGCATAGTCTTCATTTCCCAATGCATCCTTTACTCTTCTTGGTTCTAATTCATAAATTAAGCATGTATTGTCTCTTACCTTGCTTCTTGCCATAGTTCCAGAATCCTTTTCTCCAATTATCTTACTTTGTGAGTGGTGTATCCTCACAAATTTGGCTAGAACAGGCTTGATAGTTGGTGGAACTTCACTTCCATCATTCGATTGTAGTTCTCTGTTCAGCTTCCTCCTCATTTTGTGCTTTCAATAAGGTATCAAGAACGTCTGGTTGAACATATACAAATCTTTGATAATCCTCAGGTTCCTTCTTGCTTTCCTCATCATTTCTCTCTGCAAATTCATCAATTCTCACATTTGCACTTTCCACAATTTTTTTAGTAGATTTATTCAGACATTTGTAAGCTTTGCTCTTTGTAGAACATCCTAAGAATATTCTTTCATCCCCTTTACAATCAAACTTACCATCTCTAGCATCTTTAAGAATATAACATTTACTTCCAAATAATTTGAAATAACTCACATTAGGTTTGTGATCATACCAAATCTCATATGAAATCTTGTGTGTACCTTTCTTCAATTGTACTCGGTTAAGTGTATAATTAGCAGTGTTGACTTCTTCTCTCAAATATGCTTGAGAAATACCCTTCTCAATCATCAGTGTTCTCACACAATCCACAATGGATCTAATTCTCCTTTCAGCTATACCATTCCGTTGTGGTATCCTCACTGCAGACATTTGTCTCTTTATTACATGTTCATTGAAGAAGAGTGTAAACTAACCATAAGTAAACTCTCCTCCTCTGTCAGATCTCAGACACTTCAGTTTTCTTCCAATTTCCTTTTCAACTATTTCCTTGTACCAATTAAACATTTGAAAAGCTTCAGATTTTTCTTTTAAAAGCATGACATACATCATTCTAGAATTATCGTTAACAAACAAAATGAAATATCTATCACCATAATAGCTTTGTGTTCTCATCGGTCCACATATGATAGTGTGCACTAAGTCCAAAAGTCCTTGTGTACCATAAGACTTACTTGTAAAAATTGACTTAGTCATTTTTCCAACTTGACATTCCTTGCACATGACATTCCTAGGTTTCTCAAATCTTTGTAGACCTCTTACTCTATTCTTTTTGATCACTTTAATTAGATTGTCAAAATTTACATGACATAACCTCTTGTGCCATAACCATGAATCTTCAACTTTAGCATATAAACAACACTTAGTAGATATATCAAGGTAGAATAGGTTACCTTTCAATTGTTATGTAGTGGCAACCGGACTTCCTTTCTGATCAAATACTTTAACCTTTCCATACTGAAATTCTAATTGGTGTCCTGTATTGTTTAGTTGTGCCACACTCAACATATTGTACTTTAGTCCTTCAACCCAATATACATCATCACATATGGTATTATTCAATAGAATTATAGAACCTTTACCTTTCACATGATATTGGGCATCATTACTGAATCTAACATATCCTCGATCATGTTCTTCCATAGTAGTGAACTTAAGTGTATCACTAGTCATGTGGTGTGAACACCCACTATCTATAATCCAGGTTTCATTCTTGCTTACATGTGATATTAGGGATTTTTCTTCTTTCTTCTCTTCATCAGAATTGTCCTTGATGGCAACATATATAACTTCCTCTCCTTCATCTTCATATGTGTCATCATTGGTTAGTCCCTCATTAGCAATATGACATGAATTCTTACTTTTATTTTTGAAATCTCAGAATCTCCTAAATTTTCTTTCTCTTTTTTTGTCATCTCAGTTGTCTTTATTCTCATCACTGTCATTTTCAGGGCATCTAGCAGCAACATGTCCAGTCTTGTTACATTTAAAACATTTCAAGGGTACCTTAGCTCGATACTTGCCTTTACCTCTTTGTAGTCTTCTAGCTAGTAGAGCTTCAAAATATCTTTCATTTGCTTCATCTTCAGTATACAGTTCTTCTAACTCACTCTTGCAACTATACAATCTTTCACTAGCACTACTTGCATACTATCACTCGGTTTAGACTCCCTAGAACTTACAATCTTCAAAGATGATTTAAATCCAGACTCAATCCTAGTAGTAGCAAGTAAAATATTATCAAAATCATTGAGCTCAAAAGTAATCAACTTACCAATAGTAGCATCCAGTGAAATAGTCATATGAGGAATGGATCTCAGTTCGTGTATTTTAGATACTCATATGGCATACATAGGTGACAATGTCCTTAATAGTTTTCTTGTCACATCTTCTTCAGTTATCTGTCCTCTGGCACCTCTGATAGCATCCATAGTTTCTTTCAGTCGTGTACTATATAGTGTAACATTTTCACCTTCTTTCATTCTCATAACATCAAATTTTCCTCTTAAGCTTTCAACTTTTGCCTTCTGAACATGCTAATCTCTACCATGTACCAATTCAATCTTATCCTACATCTTCTTTTCTATATCATAATATTTAAGGTCATTGAACTCTAGATCGGTGAGAGTAGATGATATCTCAATCATAACTTATGTGTGGTCTTTTCTTTCTCTTATCTACTCAAGTGTCAAAGGTCCAAAATGGTGGTGGTGAATACTCATTGTCAAGATAGTATAGTGCATACTCTCCAATCCCACATAGGTGCAACCTCATTCTATTTTTCCATGTAGAGAAGTTATCCTTATTCAACTTTGGTGCCTCCCTCTTATACATCTTCAGATGTTTTAACTCAAGTCTTTTAAACTTATCTCTTAGAGTACTTAGCTCTGATACCAATTTTTGGATTATTGAGAGGGGGGTGAATAAGGAAACTATGCTACTTTAAACCTTAAACACTCAACTCTAATTCAACTCGGTATGATAAAAGACAATAGTAACCGAATAACCAAATAAATTCAATAACTCTAACAGTAATTTGCATAAACAGTAAATATCATTCACATGTAACACCATTTTTAATGAGGAAACCCAATTTGGGAAAAAACCCCGTGGGAATTGTCACCCACAAATGAAAATACTGTTCTGAAGTATCCTCGGTTAAAATAAAATCATGTTAAAGATTTCAAAACACATAGTTATTGTTGGAATTTATGGGAAGTAGTACTGAGAGGGGAGGGGTGAATCAGTACCTCTAAAACTTTTAACACCTTTCATAATTCATCATTAGTAACCATTCATTACTGCATTACTGACCATTACTATTGTTCTTTCTTATGTATGTATTGTTCATTAATAATCTTTAATAGTTTACAACATTCATAGAAATATTCATGAAAATGATATACACATAACACAAGATATGGTATCACAGAAAACTCTTTTTAGGAAGTAAAAAATGTGGTGGGGATGACACCCACAAAACTTCACTATCTATAGAATGGAAGGGAGCTGATTAAGGCTTACAATTTGATCACTTTTGATGATCTACCCTGTTAGGAGTATTAAGGTGGAGACCTGTTAATATCTACTCTGTTAAGAGCTTTAGCAACATTGATTTAAGTGTGCATTCAGTTATGAGATTTACAATAAGACTGTTAAGTCCACCTTTATTGAAAGGATTTCTTATGCACACTACACTTGTTAGAATGAGTACAAATGTTGACCTGACTGTATGCAATCTACAATTACTGATTACAGATCCATTAAAGTTCTCATAAAAATAATATCACCTAAAGTGACTAATCAATACCTTTCTCTGCTCGTCGGTAGCCTCTGTTCTATTCTTGAAATTGATTTGATTCTTTTCTATCCTTCTACATAAATTCTCTTATCTGGTCTCTAGATGCTCTCTGTGGCTATAATCTTCATTGAACAACTCCTATTCTCAATAAATTGAGCATCTATTTATACAAGTATTTGACCTATCTTGGAATCATGCATTACAATGTTAACTCTTAGATCTAAGGTTTACAACTTGACCTTGATCTTTAGTTTGCATGTTTTAAATCAGCAAAACTAATTAAAACAATAATAAATACATTGCTTCCTCTGCACATAATGGATTTAAAATAAAATCAAGAAGCTATAAATACAAATTTAGTGATTTATCTGATGTGGAAAGTCAGATCCATTTTTTGCGGGATGTAACTGATTGTCAGTTCTTGGTCGTCAGGTTGAACTGAAAGTCTGTCAGTGTTCCTTTATTTGAACTAATCGTTGGGTTCCCTTCATCTGTTGGGTTCCTCTCTATGTTGTTCTATCGGGTTGCACTGTTGTTACTCGTCGGGTTTCCTTTACCTTTTTGTCATCAGATAACACTGAATAGTGTTTGTCAGGTAACCTTGGCGTCGGGTAGTATTGTGCCCTGTCTATGGGTGTAGAGTAAACCGATGGTGCAGATCATGTTTTTCCTTATGTATACTAATGGAAAAATATAATGCCTTCAATCTCCCCCTTTGACATTAGTATCAAAAACCGATATGTGCATAATACTAAAGTGTTTAGTATGTACACCATGTTTATATCCTTGTCATTATATGACTACCCCTAACTATATGCATCAATATAGTATAAGTATATGTACATGTATACTATACATTCTCTGTTCTTTGCTCTGTATGTACATATTATTTCCTCCTTTTATTTCCCCTTTCTTTTACTATACATATTATTTCCCCCTTTTAACTGAGGTGAGTGAACATATCAATTTCCCCCTTTCTTTGATACTTATGACAAAAATGTACAACTTATATTAGCCAAAATTGTGACAAAAACGTGTAACTTACAATGTGTCAAGTATATGGGAATGGGTTGTCTTGATATCTTTAAGCATTTTCTCCCATTTTTCTTGTAGTTGTTCTAGTGCCATGTGTTGTAGCTCTAGTCGTGCATGGATATTATAAATGTTGTCTAGGACAGACATTTTTGGGTTGGCAATTAATGTATTTGCCTCTGTCACATGTTGTTGCGGGAGTGAAAGTGTCGGTAAGAGCTAAGATTGGAGCTCATTTACCTCATCTCTGTACTCCATCTTTGCAATTTGTATGTCCTGTCTCAGTTTCCGAGCCTGTTTGATTTGCTCATTGTGAAATTTTATTGCTTCTTCATTGTTTGTGAGACTTTGTGCACTTGACTTAAGATCAACATCAATTTGTGCTATGTTGTCGGTGTACTCCTGTGTGAGTTGATCAAGGATGCACAATTTTTGTATCAAAGTAATAGCTTCTGAGATGATTGGATCAAGTGTGCTTACCAATTCAGATAGCTTTACCTTTTTCAATGCCACTTCTTGGCTTATCTTTTCTGCTAGCTTGAACTCATACTTTTGTTCAAGTCTTTCTTCCATAACCTTCTCAGCATCTATGTTCTGAGATATTATTGCATCTGTGAGTACCACGAGTTGATCAAGCATTGGAGCTTTTTGATCAATATCTACATCAAGTACAATTCGTTGAAGTATACATCTTGCCACTTCCAGTACCTTTGCCTCCTTTGTGGATTTCTTTAGTTTGTCTTGTATTGCTTTTCTCTCACAAAGTCTTGCATACTTTGTCAATTCAGTTGGATCCAATGTCCTTGGATCACAAATTGGAATCTCAATAATTTCATCCAGTGTTACTAGATTCTTATGCATGTTCTTCTTCTTCTTCTTTGAGACTTTCGGGGATGCATATGTATGAACTACCATAGCTAGTTCATTTTTCCTCTCTAAAGTGCTTGGTGAAGGCTTGGTTGAAGATTCTTCTAGCGTCTTCTACTCGGGGCTCACCTATTGGTTAGGTGAAGATGTCTCTCCATCATCCTTGGGTGTCTCTGCAAATCTTTCTTCTATTTTCTTTTCCATCTCATCTTTCTTTACTTCCTCGCTCTTTTATTTCTGTGTGTCCTCTTCTACCTTTTGTGTTTCTTCTTTATTTTGATCAGTAGATGTATCTTTCTGATCGTCAGTTGCAACTTGCTTTGTAGTTGTGTCCATTGTATTATCGGTGGTGTCTTTTGTTTTAGCCTTACCCTTTTCCTCGGGTGTGTTTGTGTCCTTCCTTTAGGTTGTCTTCGGCATCACAGATCTTCTTATAAGCTTCATCCATTTCAAGATCTCCTAACTTAGCGATTTTGCAGTGAATATAAGACCTAACGTATTCTATGAGAAAAACCCTAGGTGGAATTTTTGAAAATGCTCTGGGTTCATCGGGTTTCGATGAGATCTCCAGGCATATCTTGTATTTGGGCTCTATACAAGTGCTATTCTTAATCAGCTTAACCACATTTCGTTTATCATTTTTTATCTTAGCGGTTCTTGAGGTGGTTGCCATTGTTTTTCAAGTTTTAGGGATTTCTTGAAATTAGGGCTTTCTTGAAAATAATGATAAAGTGCTTTTGGTGCCCAAGATACTTACTTTGATCCATGACAATGGTGAATGATCTGTATGTTGTGTGCTTGGATCGATTTCAAGGACACTCTGCTTTTTTCTCTTCAATCTCTTTGTTTTTGGCTCTACTTTCTCTTCAAATTGCGAGTGCAAAATGAAGTACTTCAGTTGACTATTTATAGGCTTTTGCCCTAAGTAAGCAATAAATGCTTCAACGACTTGTCGGGTCATAAAGATGGAGTCTGTCAGAAAGACTTTCACAATCATCGTCAGTGATGTTGAGGATGCTCGGGATAGTTGTTATGAATATTGCTTTTACTGATGGATATCGGTATTCTATCGTGACAACTTTGTGACTTTTCTTTCTTACCGACGGGTGTCGGGTTGCATTGGTAACTTAACCATTTTATGTGTTGACCGACCATTTTTGGTAAGTGTAAGCAAATCATCCATTAAGTTCACCGATGATTTTTGGTATGTGTATACCGACGGGGTTGTTTCCTCATAATTGTAACAATTAACATAATATGCATCTTTATTATGCAGATTTTGACTATCTATCAATTTGTATAATGGAATTGATGCAAAATATGACTTTGTATAGTGCAGTTCCATACTTACTTGTTCAGCTCAAGTTGGGGTGGTGATGTCACTAGATCCATTGGATGGGGTGTCACCATTTTCATTTCTTGGTCCAGCTTCATCATTGTTTGAAGCTTTTCTCCACATTTTGTCTCTAGCCCTCCGGATATCTTCAATGGTGTTTCCATTGGGATATGTGTTCGTCTCTGTCATTCATTCTTTGCAATCTTTCTTGAGATGACCAACTTTGTGACAGTGTAAGCATGTCATTCCAGGGTTTGACCAACCTCTAAACCTTTTGGTCTATGCTCTCATGAAGTTTGCAACAATGTGACCATATCTACCACATGATGTACAGTTTGTCCAAGTATTGTAATCCCATACATATTGATTACCGATTCTCTTTGGTTGATAGGGAGTTTCTTGAACTTTAGGCTTCCATGCTTCCCTTTTCTTTTTCCATCATTCTTCAGATGTGTGCCCATTCATCTTGCATGTAGGACAATATTTGTCCATGTAGGTTTCCTTCTTTGGTTGATCCATCTTAGACTTACATTCATATGCTTTATGTCCCTTCTTGTTACATTTATAACAGAATCCTATGAATGAAGATTTGGATTTAGGAATACCTTTCATTTTGCCTCGGCATACATTTGATGTATGGCCTTGCTTTCCACAATGTTTGCATGTCATCTTTCTTGGTCTTGGAATTTCATAGACATTCTTTGGATTGGCTTGATTTGATGATTCTCCATTTTCAGTAAAGCCTAAACCGTTGTTGTCGTTGACTCTTCTATGTCCTTCAAGAAATCATCCATTCTTTTATTACTTTCCTTAGCCTTTCTGATAACTTCATTATGTTCTTGCTGAATTCTAACCTCATGCTTCAGTTTTTCATTTTCTTCTCTTATTTCACTGATAGCCTACACTCTTTCAATGAGTTCTATATTCATTATGTTTGCTTCTTGACTCATTAGAGTGATCTGATTTGTGATCTCATGGTGATGATCAGCATGTATTTTAATTTCTAACTCCTTCTCTTGTAGCTTTTTTGTAATCTTCCTTTCATCATCAATAGCAAGTGTTCTTTCTATTTCAGCTTGTCTAGCAAAACTCATCACATCAATCATTCTTACCATCTGGCTCTCTTGACCAATTTGCAGCATCTTTATTTTCTCTGTCAGATGTTGATTGATCTCCTTTAGATTTGTGATGTTCTCTTCTGATGTATCTGATGCATTACTTGTGTTTGATCCTGAAGATTCAAAGAAATTTGGAATCTCTTCTTCTTGATAATATTTTTCATTGCTCCGAGTTTCCATACCTTTCCTCTCATCCAACAAATCTCTCATCTTGATTCTAGCTTCTTTATACTATTCATAGAACATCTGTATCTCAAGCTTTTTATTCTCAATATTCTTATCAAGTTTGTACTTCTCCATTTTATGATCTTTGTTCTTAATCCTTTAAGCTTTTCCAAGAAGAGACTTAGCTCTGATACCAATTGTTATAATTAATGGGAAGTAGTACTGAGAGGGGATGGGTGAATCATTACCTCTAAAACTTTTAACACCTTTCACAATTCATCATTAGTAATCATTCATTACTGCATTATTGACCATTACTGTTGTTCTTTCTTATGTATGTATTGTTCATTCATAATCTTTAATAGTTTACAACATTCATAGAAACATTCATGAAAATGATAAACACATAACACAAGATATGGTATCGCAGAAAACTCCTGTTAGGAAGTAAAAACTGCGGTGGGGATGGCACCCACAAAACTTCACTATCTGCAGAATGGAAGGGAGCCAGTTAAGGCTTACAATTTGATCACTTATGATGATCCACCCTGTTAGGAGTATTAAGGTGGAGACCTATTAAGATCTACTCTGTTAAGAGCTTTAACAACACTGATTTAAGTGTGCACTCAGTTATGAGATTTACAATAAGACTGTTAAGTGCACCTTTCTTGAAAGGATTTCTTATGCATACTACACTTGTTAGAATGAGTACAAATGTTGACTTGACTGTATGCACTCTACAATTTCTGATTATAGATCCATTAAAGTTCTCATAAAAATAAGATCACCTAAAGTGACTGATCAATACCTTTCTCTGCTTGTCGGTAGCCTCTGTTTTGTTCTTGAAATTGATTTGATCCTTTTCTGTCCTTCTGTATGAATTCTCTTGTTTGGTCTCTAAATGCTCTCTGTGGCTACAATCTTCATTGAACAACTCCTATTCTAAATAAATTGAGAATATATTTATACAATTATTTGACCTATCTTGGAATCATGCATTACAATGTTAACTCTTAGATCGAAGGTTTACAACTTGACCTTGATCTTTAGTTTTCATGTTTTAAATCAGTAAAACTAATTAAAACAATATTAAATACATTGCTTCCTCCACACATAATGGATTTAAAAGGAAATCAAGAAGCTATAAATACAACTTCAGTTATTTATCTGACGCGGAAAGTCAGATCCACTTTTCACGGGATGTAACTGACTCTCAGTTCTTGGTCATCAGATTGAATTGAAAGTCTATTGGTGTTCCTTTGTTTGAACTGATCATCGGGTTCCCTTCATCTATCAAGTTCCTCTCTGTGTTGTTCCATCGGGTTGCACTGTTGTTACTCGTTGAGTTTCCTTTACCTTTTTGTCATCGGATAACATTGAATAGTGTTTGTCGGGTAACCTTGGCATCGGGTAGTGTTGTGCCCTATCTGTTGATGTAGAGTAAACCGATGGTGCATATCATGTTTTTCCCTGTGTATACTAATGGAAAAATATAATGCCTTTAGTTATATGTGGCCCTGGTAGGGGATTTAAACCTCAGACCTATTAAGATTTTCACCCTGTTAGGAGTGGCCTAGTTTTAGGGCTTTGAACACTCTTTTAGAATGTCACATTTCTCAAGGATTTTACAATAAGATTGTTAAGTCCATTAGGTTAAGATATTTCTCTGTTACAAATGAAAATAATCAACAATGTATAAAATGATCTGTAAAACTACAACTACCTCTTTCTTGATCAGATCCCTTATGTGCAAACTGACTACTGGCATCAATACTTCATCTGTCTCTTCTCTAGACTCATATTTTCATCTCTTTCTCTTCACTGCATCACTCGGTAGCACTTCAACACTTCAACTTTCCATCCCTTTGTTATTTGAATTCATCCTTTAAATGGACTTTGTTTTTGCCTCTTAATCTCCTTCATTAGGTTTTCCTTCAATTATGCTCAACCGTCAAATCAACTTTTTGAACTGATTCAGTGAACTTGAAACGCGGTAAACCACTTCAGTATCACCTCAAAACTTGTACTTTTCTTGGAAATAACCTTCACTTTTGTTGGTTAATCTATACCATAGATATCTTCCTTGAATTTTACAGTGCGTAGATCTTGTAATCAACTTCTTCTTCATTCTTGGAATCCTCCAGATCATTGTGGTTCACCATTAAATGCATTCTTTTCCTTGTTTCTATCATATGTTATGTTTGAAAACTAACTCTTAATTCGGTGGCTAACATGCATTTCTCGGTGCTTCACTGTCTCAGTGTCTTGACCGACTTACATAACCCTTTATGGACAGACTTCTTTCTGCTCGGTAACTTAACTCTTTAGTCTTACTGACTTGCCCAATCTGCTTTACCGACTTGATAAAGTAGAAACCAATTATCTCAATATGAACTTATCATTGTATGATCTTTATCTATTGCCCAATTAAATCAACTCTGAAAGATATGGAAATTCAATATGAACAAAAAATCAATTGCTTAACATCAATGAGAAAATAACAACTGATCTAATCCTTTCTACAAACTTGTATACCTCTGATCTCGGTTTTCATCATCATCTCCATCAGTTGAGTAACAGTAAATGTAAGGTAAATATTAGATCTACCTTGTTATACCTCCATTAAGTGATATTGAGATTGTGATGTCTATGAAGATGCTTGTATGTTGCTTAAATGTAATTGTACGTTGACTTTGAATATTGGAATCGAGGATGCCTTTCAAAAATACAAAGATATTTGAATACTCCTCAAAGATCTTCAATGTTGTTATGCTTGATGGAATTTTTCCTCGAAGAATGAATGGATGAATGCATGTAGATAGACAAAGGATCTTCTTGCATTCTTGTGAAACCCTCTACTTGGCCATCATGGAGAAGCTTGCTAAAATGGAAAATATTGCCTTGAAAATGCCTTGGAATTTCTTGAGAAAAATTGATCTTGAATGCTGGATGTATAATTGTAGGAGAGCACTTGAAATATTTCTCTTGGATGTCCAAACAAGGAGAGATAGGCTACTTTTATACCTCTCACAACATTTTGGAGCTCAAAACTTGGAGGAGGCTACATAGATAGAAAAAATCCCGCTAAATCCATAAGATGGGCCCCCGGTTCCAATTTTGGGCTAGACATCAAGGAAGAGGGAATACATCAAGGAATAGGATGCCCATGGTGTACTCTTCCTAAGAAGAGAATGCCCAGGATGCTATCTTCCTACTAGAAGAGGCCCAAATTGAATTTGGAATTCGAGGAGGAAAATAAGTAAAAAATGAAGGAAGTGGGTAGATGGATCAACCACAACAAATATATAATTTTGAGAACACCAAAATAGAGATTAATTGAGTATCTAATTATAGGTGCTTACAATTTAGGATGGTACATTTAGCCCCCACTTTAGTGGGACTATGAGACAACCTCATGCTCACGGTAAAGTAGGTCAGGGCATTGGATTTTTTTTATCAAGGTCAAGTAGACAAGGAGACACCAAGTCCCAAAGTTATTTAGGTCCTCATGAAATCCAAAAACAAGATAAAAGAGGCAACACTCAAACAAAGAGAAAGAAAGAGAGACATGACCATTTAGCCTAGTACGGTTCTGACTAACTATGGGCCATGATGAGAAAATTGCAAAAGATGGAATTCATAGTTTGGAAATGTGTATTATGCTGGTCAACCCATTGAAAATGATAACCAATCAAATCATAGTCCACTTAGGAAATCCGCAAAAAGAGGATTAGTCTGTAAAGAAAGCATCGTGTTCATTAAGACATCCAGAAAAGAGAGATCAGACCTAAAGAAAGAATAGTCTCCAAAGGGGTCTGTTGCATAATGCACATGGCATGATAATGTAATGTAAAGGATAAACCCAAGGAAAGTATTGTGTCCTTAGCCATCCACATAAGATATTGCATTGAATTATTGTGTGTGTGTGTGTGTGCACAAAATGTAAAACAAGGAGCATAGTGTATGCCCCCATGTTAAAGCAATTGAAAATTCCTTAATGGGAGTAATGAATTTAGCAAAGTATACATGCACCAACAAGAGAGGTTTCCACTATGAGATGCCCCCAAGAAAGGACAAACCAATAAAAATAAAACACATGACAGAGAGAGCACAAAAGGGATCTAATAACTTTGGCATCAATATGATCATATGATAGCTCATGTATATCAAAAATTATTTCAAAATAAATTGAAATCATCCCTAAAAGGTAGTAGAACTATAAGAAAAACGGAAGAAGATCACACAAGAGATGCAAAGAAGAGTCCTCCTGGGCCGACATTGTAGAGCCCAAAAATAATGGTTGCTACCACTTCACGTCATCCCCCGAATCAGACAACACAAAGGTATATTTACAAGCAATAACACATGCATGAAATGACATGTATACAACAAATAGAATAAGTGAGATAAAAATAGAGGAGTGTCAGAAGAGGTCGATTCCTTTATCACCTTTCACCAATGGAGCAGCAAAAGGTTATTTAATGAGATCTAAAAAACATATAGAAAGCATCACATCACAAGGGAAGTACAATACGATAGGAAAACACACAAAATAATCCACCGTACAAAAGGATCTAGACAAGCATATCGCCTGCCCCCACCTCAATTTATACTATTTAGGGAAGGTGGGAACCATGCAAGAGACACAACATTGAGCACAATATATGGAGCTATCACAAGTTCCAAACAAGGACCATGCTCTAATGACGAGTCATTTTGTTTGTCACTAGGAGAAAGAGATAATTATTTTGCCAATATAGGAGATAAATCATGATTAACATTAATAAGCTCATATATATCATTATAATCCACCATTAATAAACTTTTCTCCTTTTTAGGATTCAAAACAATCAAAGGTTATTGAATCCCGCACAAATATCCTCTCTTTCCTGAAATATTTTGCAAGCTCCTAAATGTATATCCCCAAAAACTCTTAGCACTCTTGATAAAACCTTGCAAGCAAACCATCTGGCCCCAACATCTTCTCTGGGTGCAAAGTGAAAGATCATTTTTTAACCTTCTCTAATGTGCATCTACCCATCAACATTTCATTATCTTTCATCAATAAATTACATTAGGGATAACCGATAGTGGAGAATTATTGTCATCCATCCTATGCCTGTTCGCAAGAAAATCTTGGAAAAATTAAACCACCTCAATCTCAACAATTCATTGGTCTTTACAAAATCTACCATCTGGACAAATAATTTCATCTATCCCATTCCTTTCTCTTCTCATTTTGACTGAGGTGTGAATTTTTTTTGTATTTCTATCCCTCACAGCAAGCCACATTTCTTGGGATTTGTCTCTCTAAAATATTTTCTCTTGCAAACTAATTTCCACCAATCTATGGTTCAATTATTTCTCCTTTAAAAAATCTTCCATAAACATACCTCTCTCAAATAATTTTTCATTTAACAACATGATTTCTTTCTCCACTTCTTATTTTTCCATAAAAATATTTTTTAAATTTTCTCTATTCCACATCATTAATTTGTCCTTTACAAACCCTAATCTTTTTAAAAGTTTAAAACTAATTGCAACTTTAAAAATAAGACTGTCTTTCCACCATGTTATAATTTTACCTTTCAACTCTAGGTCCCTCCACCTCATGTTTTCAAACTTGAAATATCCTTTTTTTGGACAATCAATTTGTTTTAATTCAAGATAGATGTAGATATCAACAAAATAATTGAAGACCACACAAATTACTATTCATCCAACATCTCCCAATAAAAAAACCTATTCAACCTTTCAAAAATATTTATGAATCTTTCTCTCCTATTTGTCTAAGTGTATAAATTGTTATTGGGCACATAGTCTGCTACATTAGCTCTTACATTGAATTCTTTGAAATGTGACATGACTCTGGTTATTTTATTTGAACCCCCACTCTTCTCGCTTAGATCCAAAATTGTATTGAAATCTCTGCCTAAAATAATTTTCTAGTCTTCGTCCACCTACTTTATCTATTGAAGAATAATCTCCCACAACTTAAATGTCTCATATGTTTTAACCAGTCCATAAATATTGAAAAGGGAAAAAACCTCCATCGATATCTGACATTTAAAAGTACACAACATCTAATTATCCTTGTAGGCTTCAACAGTTGATTTGATCTTGTCTAGATTCCAAAAAACTCTGAGTCATCTTGAACTGCCATAGACACTCCAAAAATAAACTTTCTAAAGCCTACAATAACTTACAAATTTCATTCCCTCCTCTGAATTAATTTTTGTTTCTTGGAGAATAACAATCTCTATAGTCACTTTTTTCAAATAGTGCTTAACTAAGCACTGTTTGTCAGGGGTTGAAATCCCCCTGACATTCTAGGAGAGGGTCCTCATTGCTATCCAAGGGATTTCTCTACTCCCTTGGATTTATTTAAAAAATGTTTGATGCTCATGAATCCTTTCTCAACAACCTCATTTCCCTCTATCACTAGTTTGTCTTTCTTCCTCTCTTTCTTGGATTTGCCCAAAATGGTATTGGTTGATTGACTAATACACTTTGGATTAACTAGATATCTAAATCAACTCTAAAACTTTCCCATTCTTCACTCCCCATTACCTATTTTGTACATTTTTCATAATCTAATTGAGAGTTCTGAATTATAGGACTCTTTCCTTTATCCTTCTGATTCAATCCTCCATTACTCATAATAATGTTGCTATTTATGGCTTCTTTATCTTTTCAATTCTCTAAATCTAGGGCACTAATAACCCTTCCTCCTTGTTCTCCAAATGGTTATGTTCCTTTCTTGGAACCCAAACCATAACTTTCTCCTCCTCTATCCACAACTTCTTTCATTTTCAAGATATTATTTGCGATTATCATGACATTAACCAAATCCTTTTCCTCCTTCATTGATTTTGTGTATTCTTTTTTGGCACCCATTTCATTTCTCTCCTTAAGCCTAATTTTCACTCTACCTCCTAATGATCTCTACGAAAACAACAAAGACAAAAAATTCTTTCTTCAATTTCTATTTGCTACATCTAATGTTGCCTTTGCACACAAAGTTTGATCACTTTCAAAATTTGCCTAACTACTGAACTTTTAATTCTTGCATAGAGAGAGGAATATCCATTGGCTAGATCTGCATCTATATTCACAATAGTTCCTAGCAACCTCCCAATATTTTCTAGACATTCTTCTAACCAATATTCAATTGGCAAATTATATAATCTTATCCAAACCGATGATCCAGAAGGGTTTAAATTAACAAGATAAAAAATGGCAATAAAAAACCCCTTGGACTTGAATTTAAGAATGATTTTTGTCCTCCATGATTCCCTGATCTATCTAACCTGTATTGTCTCTCTATTAAATTTTGGACCAATAAATTTACAAATAACTACCAAATCTTTCATAAATACTCTATGCACTAACATTTATTCTAACAAATCAAAAGTTTGTGCTATTGTATGATTGTCGTCTTCACAAGAATTCTCATTCTCAAAATTGTTTTCTCTTCTTGTTCATCTCCCCTATCATCTCCATTATTGCCATTTTTTCTTTGCAACTCCCCTTCTGCCATTGTGTGTGTGTGTACACACACACACACACACACACACACACACACACAATATGCTAGTCCTAATTTCTTTGGTATAAATATTAATAAAAAATTTAATGTTATTGTTTCTTTTTTCTTTTGTATAAATGAAACATTACATAAAATTAATTTCCACTATTCTCAAAGTTCAAAAATAACATTTTATCCATAGAATCTTACATCATCTATAAAAAAACACCAAATAACAATGAAATCTTCTTATGATTTTTTTTTTCAAATATATTTTTTCTATCAATGGCGAAGTTGAATAATTTTGCATGAACCCATTAGAAAGACAATCTTGATAGTGCTAGGCGCCAACACCAAATATTTAAAATCACTATATGAATGTAATATAAAATCTTCCAACAAGTAAAAAAATTCATTTAAAAAAATGTCATTTTGGATATCATCTACCTAATCTTATTTAAACACTATATTTTAAAAATACCAAACTAAAATAAAATCTTTTACTTACTAAATTGTAAACCCTAATCCTAATCACAACCCTCAATCCTAATCCTAGCTATAACCCTAACCCAAACCATAATACTAAACACAATGCCCTTGTATGATAACCCTAATCATGATGTAACCTTAACCTTAACCCTAATAATAATCCTAATCCTTTAAACCCTAAACCATAATCCTAAATGTAATGCTAAATCCTAACCCTAATCAAAACCCTAACCATACCATAATACTAACCATCATGTAAACCCTTACAATTACTATAATCCTAACTTTAACCCTAAATCATATGCCTGACCAAAACCATAACCCTAATCATACTACTAACCATAACGTAAACCCTAACCCTAACTATAATTCTAAACCCTAACCAAGCTCTAAACCCTAACCCTAACCATAATCCCAATCTTAAGCAAGACCATAATTCAAACCCTTAATCTAAACCTAACCATGGAATAAACCTAAATCCAAGTATTCTAACCATAATCCTAAACCCTTACCTTAATAAAAACCCTAACCCTCACCATAATTTTAACCAAGATATAAAACCTAAACATAAGCATTATACTAATTCTAAATAAACCCTGAACACAATCATAATCCTAACCCAAACTTTAAACACTAACCATAAAACTAATCCTAAACAAGATCATAATCCAAACCCTAAATCCAATCCTAACCTTAATCAAAAATTTAAACCCTAATCCTAACCATAACCTTAAACTGCAACCATAATCAAAATCCCAACTCTAACCATATCTATTTCCTAACACTAATTATAATCCTAATCCTAGACCCTAAATCCTAATTCTAACCCTAACCCAAAATTCAAAACCTATCCATAACCCTAATGTACCATGATGTAAACTCTTACCCTAACCATAATCCTTATCCTAATCAAAATCCTAACCCTAACACTAATATTGACCATGATGTAAACCCTAAGTCTAATCATAATCCTAATCCTAATTGTACTGATAAACCTTAATGCTAATCAATGCCTTAATCCTAACCCAAAATCCTAATCCTGATAATAATCAATAGTCTATCCCTAACCATAATCGTAATACAATATAATTATATACTAGAATTTATTTATTATCTTTTATGTTACATTGTGACTGCTACTAGCTTATAATATATATAAACTAGCAATCGCACCTTAGTGTGCAATGGGAACGTTGTAGAGTTATGGAAAGCCCATTTAAGTATTTGTCCCTTTGTTTGTCACTGCCTCTCATCCTCTCTAGATCTCCTTATCTCTGTATCAATATATCTCACCATCTATATATCTTTCCAGAAAGCCCATT
>MU223312.1:1156571-1167791 GCA_018584345.1 Thuja plicata | reverse complement strand
GATTAGTATCTTTCTTAATGCCCTGAATATGACCATTAATCAATTCAAAAATATCAATGTATTTAGGATAAGTGATACCAAACATAGACCAAATAGCTTTAGCAAATTTACAGTCAAACAATATGTGTCTGCAGGAGTCAAGGAGATGGCAAAGGTTACAATAATCAGTAAATGAAGGGCTTTTACAAATCGGCAACCTGTTGAGCAATAACAACCATTTAAAACATCTAATTTTAGGAGGAATAGGAGATTTCCATAATCTAGTAAAATTTTTGTTCCAACACTTAACCTCAAGATAAGTATACCAGAAATTATTGACATGGTTAATAATAAGATAGCTGCTACTCAGAGTGCTATATATATTCTTGGCTTTTATGATGTCAACCATAGTGCCATCAGGCCATTTAATCTTCAAAAATCTATGAGAGTCAAGAAGGCAAGTAGAAGGGAGATCCTTGCAGGCTTTGATGATCATGTTATAAGTCTTCTTTTGAGCAGCAGGGATGTAAATTTGTATCTTAACTCATCCCAGCTAATAAGACAATCATCCTCAAAGAGGTCTATGAAATAAGAGATACCCAAGCTATTCCAAATTTTAGTCGAGCAACCTTGGGACAGAGCGAGAGGTTTATCCAAGAGGAGATTCCACCAAATGGACCTTTCACCATATAGCAAGTTATGATCATGGAAGGACTTATTAGAAATAAAGTTGAGCGTAGACTCCCAGGCTTGCCAAATGGTTTTAAAGACAATAGAGCCTTGAACAGTAGTAGGAAATCCACCAAGCAGCAGATCACTAAACGAGAGATTCTTCCAAGACTTAGCCTTCCTAGGGAATCGCCTCTCAATGTTGCTTCTGATAAGCACCTTCCAAGGCTCATCTCCTTCTAAACAGTGGAAGATCCACTTGGTGGCCAGGGCAATCCCCTGCACCTTAAGATCTTTTAATCCAAGACCCCCAATAATCTTTTCCTTTCTATCTCCCCATTTTTATGTTTCCCTCTCTTTCACTCTCTATCCATCTCTCCCTCTCTTCATCTCCACACCTCTCTCTAGATCTCCTTATCTCTTGTAATAATTGTTAACTTATTTATTAACAAGTGCCACGTTGTGGCTTGTACTTGCCTTTTAGTTTAGTAATTAATGTAATTATAAATTTAGTAAATTAATTATATTTTATTAAGTATAATTTTATTTAATATAAAATTATATAATTATAATTATAATAATAAATAATTTTCATTTTTAGATTGAGCTATAGACATTATAAAAAAAATGTAATTAATTATTGTGACTATTTTTACTTGTAATTTTAATTTAGGTTATATATATAATGATTATTAATTTTAATTAGAAATTGATATTTAACATATATTCAAAATGTTTAAATTGATTTGTCCAAATTACATATGAATTATTTTACTTTAATATTTTATTTAAAATTATTAATAAAATAATTTACACTTTATTCAATTAAATTTAAATAATATTTTAGAAACAAAATTATTATAATAAGAAATGAATTCACATCATTTTTTTTACATAATTATAATTAATATATAATAAAATTTAAAATAAAAAACTTTAAAAATATGAATAGAAATAGATATATATTTTGTTCAATTATATATATAGTAGGTTATTATTTAAATTATAATCTTGTATAAAAAATTGACACTATAAACTAAAATACTAAGCATTAGTTGTTCGAATATTGTTATTCAGATTTAGAATTTGTTTGGCTAAAATTTATTAGCACTGCATTCAATAGTTTGTAATAGTTATTCCACAAATTTGCCCCAAAAAAAACTAATATGAAGCAAACTCCGAAAAAGGAGTCCTATAAGACCAAATCAATTGAACCAATCATAATTGAGATAACTAATTTATATAATATATTTAATGAGTAAAGAAATATTTAAACTTTATAAATATTTGAAAGAGAAAAAAATAGTCACTTATGATTGGTTGATTGGTGCAAAACTAATTCACTATTTGTGCATAAGTGAATGCAATAGTATATTGCGCAAGTACAACAAGTGCCACGTAGTGGCTAGTACTTGCCTCAAGTTGTGTAATTAGTTTTAATTTTAATTAATTGTGTAGAAGTACTATAAAAATCTTTGAAAATTGGTACAATTTATTTTTATTTTTATTTTTACTTCTTTTAATAAAATCTATAATTCTTTTGGAATGTAAAGTAAACAATAGTTTAGGTATTGTACCTTCCCATGACCTAAAAATGCACTAAGATAATATTGCAAATAGAGTATATGAAATCTCTCTAAAATGAATAAAATGATAGTAGAATATGTATAGAACTTACCAGTCTAACTGCAAAATCTTCAAGCATAACTTTAAAAAACTCAACTAATTACTATAAAATCTATTCATATGTTAATTTTATATTGCAAGTATTTTGTTATACAATCATTAAAACAAACTAATTTACAATAGTTGTTATTAATTATTCTACTAAATGAATAATTAAATGACTACTAACTATATACTCATTTTATCATTTCATATTAAAGATCTTTTCAAATATAGTAATTAGTAATTAATAGTAATTTACCACAACTAACAAATTAATAACAAAATTAATTTGTGATATGTCAATATAATTAATATTAATTTACCATTGTTTCAATTAATCACTTTCTAACAAAATGTCTTTAAATTAATTGCATATTAAAGATATTTTCTAATATGCTGATACTACAACTAACAAATTTATAACCAATAAACATTTCTTCCACAAATAACCATTTTCAACAAACTTTATTCAATAGAAAACATTTGAAAATAAATAAATAATCTTATTACAGTTGGATTCCACGACCTTTTTGGCCTTCCTGCCATCATCTTTTCTTATCTCAATATTCTATAAATCCTCTACCCAGAAATGCTTCCCTTCTTTAGAGCGAATAACTACTACTCTTCCCTATAAATTTGTTGAGCGAATAACCTATAGCACAGATGACTGTACCTCAAATGTTGAGCAGATAAATCTTATTTTTCAAACCCGTTCTTCAAACTTTCTCCAAGAATTTTCTGTATAAAAAAAACACTATCAAACCACATTAAAATTTAAGGTACATCCATGTCTGTCAGGAAGCTCAAAATCTATCTACAAATCTATGTTCCAAAACTAAAATGAGGTTGCAACACACCTCAAATTCGACCTCCTGAAGAAGACAAATCCTCTCGTCAACAAACAAAATGAAAATGTACCCAATCAAGCACCTACACTGGAAATGGTGAGAATGAGAAAAAAATATGTTAATTCCCTTCATACACAAGGCTTCAAATGAACGTATAATTGCCAAATTGAAAAGTTACTAATAAAAGTGGCCGAAATGTGAATGATGATATAGCAGCCTATCCATCTGAATTGTATAATCACAGCAGTGTGATAATGTGACTAAATCAAAAATTATTTTTAACTCAGATGTATTAAATGCATGATGTGAAATTTAATTACTACAAAATAGGCGGGACTTCTATTTTTAATTGGACGGCCAAGTTGTTTCGAGATAATTAATGATAGCTAGTTGAGTTCGACCGCATTAAAGTGTTTGAAAAGATTTATCAAAAGCATAGAGATCAGACGGAAAAATTTTTCTACGTAAGCATAGGTATATTTATCTGTAAAGGTGGCAAGGGGAAACGTCTAAACAACAAACTAAAACTTTAAGTGTTACCAAGTCATAACTCCAACTCCAGCTATCAAGAAACACTTGTTAACAAGACACCTCACAACATAAAGGGCGTCATGCAGACTCCTCTCTGCTTCACCCAACACAAGCTGATTGGAACCTTGAACCACCACTATGGTCGTCTGCCCCATGTTCTTGATCCATGTAATGCAGGTTCATTTTAAGCACATGTTTTCAGAAATTCAAAACATCAGTAGTAAGAAGGAAAAGGTTTCCTTAGTCCATTCTAAATTAGAATATTAAGCTTCTGGAATCCATGTAAAAAGCATCATGAACTCAAGATTTAGGTTTTCCAATGCAGCCCTTAATCAAAGAAATAATGGTGGATGGAGGATATATATAAAAGAGTTAAACCTTAAACCTAATCTTTGTTTCTGTTGTCTTCACCAATTTGTGTATTCGTTTTTGCACTTCATTATTTCTCTGCAATCACTCAAAAGAGATTAACAGTAGGGTTTTTACATTAGAAAAATATAAACAAAAATCCATTGCCTATTTGGAATCAGGTGAAGGCATAACATTTTACAGAAACATATGTACAAAACCAGAAGAGAAATTTTTTGAGAAAATTTAGATAACACTAACGCTTATATTTTTTGTTTGCAGAGAGCCATTATCCTATAAAACAGGAGAGAAAAACTCAGATCGTGCAAACATCTGAGAAAGCCGTGTATAAGACCCAAAACGAATTAACCAATGAACAGAAAGATAAATAATTTTTGGTATTTATAAAGTTAAAAAATACATATGTACACTTAGGGGAAGAAAGAAAATTTTATAAATATAAAAAATAGTTCCTTACAATTGGTGGAAGCAAACTTTTTAAATCACTAGTTAAACATTTTTCATTGCAATAGTATTTGCCTAACGGCAAGTACTAATAAGAGAATATAGATCTTAATATTTTGTTAAATTAAGTGTCTTAATAGAATATGTGATGTGACGAGGCCTTGGCCTTGATGTTGATGCCCGTGTCAAGTCGTATAATAATGTAATTTATATTATATCAGATATTATATATAATATTAAATATATTTTATTTAATTTATATTATTCAAAAATATTATACAATAATTTTTAATTTTATATATATTATCTTAATAATTTGTATTATTGAATATAATATAAATTTTATATAGCTATAATATTAATTTTAAAAATAAATATATATTATATAAGATATCAAACGAATTTGCATTACATATAAATGAAAAATGTAATGGCCGTGTCATCGGAAATAGCAGACTTACGAGAGTTTATATTCTATAAAGTTCTATAAGGCCCCGTTTGTTTCGCGGAATTGGAATTGAGTCAAAACCTTATTATCACAAAATCAAGTTTTGAAATCCCGGTTTTGCATCTTGGGGAATTGGAATTTAACTCAAAACCTTATTATCGCAAAACCAGGGTATGATTTCTAATTCCACCTATTTAGTGGGAAGATGATGCCACTTATTTTGGTGTCTAAACCCGGTTTTGCTTGACGAATCCGGAATTGCAATTTAGAGAAACAAACAACGGATTTGCAAAAACGAGAAGTGTCACTCCCAAAAACGGGAAGTGTCACTCCCAATTCTGTGAAACAAACGGGGCCTAAGTTTTGATTCAAAATGTATAACAAACATCGATTGTCTTTATCTTTAGGCGGTATTAAATATGGTCCGCAATGGCCACTTATATTCATGCACAACTGATGACTATGCAGTATGCGTCATCTTTGGATAATTTCACCGTATTTATTACCCTTGAATTCGATAATCCCTATCAAACCACTCAGGCATTGAATAGTGCAAAAACAGCACCTGAGTAATCCAAACAAGATTTCAATGGTAGTCATTGCCTCTTGAACAATTGTAGCTATTGATGTAAATATTTAGCCTAACCTTCTTTAAAAGGAAACGCCTACGACCTATATATGCTGAAATGAAATACCTATTTTTTTATCATATCCACCATAAGATGTAATAAATGCAATGAATGTGTCAAAAATAATATCTCTCCAAATATTTTAATTGTATTATATAATATATATAAACTAATTTAAATTATAAAATATACATAAACTAATTTATATCGATTTTCAAAATGTCTTCGTCCAAAAGCTATCCCAATAATTGTCCTAAATATTACCATTGAGTGGAATACGGTATAATATCAAAACCAGCCACTCCAAGCAACTATAGGCAGAGTCAGCTCAATGTGGGCCCTCTCAAGCAATACGTGGCTGGTGAGCTGACGTGACGTATGAGAAGAGAGATCTCATCCATCGGGTATAAATAAAGCTCTTCGCCCTCATTATTCTCACATAATTCTGTTGTAGCATTTGTGTTCTGTGGGTAGAAGCACTTTATCATCAGGCTCTGTGAAACAGATATGCTAATATTTTCTACGCTTGTAATAGCCGTTTTGTTTACTGCGATTATAAATTTGGTTTTTGTATGGCATGCGTGTAGGACTCTGTTTGGTTCAAGTAGATTACTTTTCTTGTTTTCGTTTGGTAGATCTGAGTATACCCTGGGCGGAGGGGCAATTGTTTGGTTTCTTGATTTATTATAGGAAATCTTTCCATTTGTTGGCTCATATCGCTAATCTAATAAACTATTCGTACATGTTAGAAGCTTTCATGAATAATTCCATGATGAAAATGAAACATTCTGATAATTATGGTCAATGTTTTACAGATTAATAAGGCAGTAAATTTTAGTACCCAAGATGCAGATCTTTGTTAAAACCCTTACCGGAAAAACTATTACTCTTGAGGTGGAAAGCTCCGATACAATTGATAATGTCAAGGCCAAAATCCAGGACAAGGAAGGAATTCCTCCAGGTCAGCAAAGGCTCATCTTCGCCGGCAAACAGCTCGAAGATGGACGCACTCTGGCGGATTACAACATCCAAAAGGAGTCGACCCTTCAGCTGGTTCTCCGTCTGAGGGAGGCATGCAGATTTTTGTCAAAACCCTGACTGGAAAAACCATCACTCTTGAGGTGGAGAGCTCCGATACCATTGATAATGTTAAGGCTAAGATACAGGACAAGGAGGGCATTCCCCCTGACCAGCAGAGGTTGATCTTTGCTGGTAAACAGCTCGAGGATGGACGCACACTGGCTGACTACAATATTCAGAAAGAGTCCACCCTGCATTTGGTTCTCCGTTTGAGGGGAGGCATGCAGATATTTGTCAAAACCCTAACTGGTAAGACCATCACACTTGAAGTGGAGAGCTCTGACACCATCGACAATGTTAAAGCCAAGATCCAGGACAAGGAGGGCATTCCCCCTGACCAGCAGAGGCTGATCTTCGCCGGGAAACAGCTCGAGGATGGACGCACATTGGCGGATTACAACATTCAGAAGGAGTCCACCCTTCACCTTGTTTTGCGTCTGAGGGGAGGCATGCAGATTTTTGTCAAAACCCTCACCGGAAAACGATTACCCTTGAAGTGGAGAGCTCGGACACAATTGACAACGTTAAGTCCAAGATCCAGGACAAAGAGGGCATTCCCCCAGACCAGCAAAGACTCATCTTTGCAGGAAAGCAGCTCGAGGATGGACGCACATTGGCGGATTACAACATTCAGAAGGAATCCACTCTCCACCTTGTGCTCCGTCTCAGGGGAGGGATGCAAATTTTTGTGAAGACTCTGACAGGCAAGACCATTACCCTAGAAGTTGAGAGCTCGGACACAATTGACAACGTCAAGGCCAAGATACAGGACAAAGAGGGCATTCCCCCAGACCAGCAAAGGCTGATCTTTGCAGGAAAGCAGCTCGAGGATGGACGAACACTGGCCGACTACAACATCCAGAAGGAATCCACTCTCCATCTTGTGCTCCGCTTCAGGGGAGGTATGCAAATTTTTGTGAAAACCCTGACGGGCAAGACCATTACCCTGGAAGTCGAGAGTTCGGACACAATTGACAACGTCAAGACCAAGATACAGGACAAGGAGGGTATTCCGCCAGACCAGCAGAGGCTGATCTTTGCTGGCAAACAGCTGGAAGATGGGCGTACCTTGGCGGATTATAATATACAGAAGGAGTCCACCCTTCATCTTGTGCTTCGTCTTCGTGGTGGGATGTAGACAGCGATCAGACTGTCCTTTGTGATAAAACGTTTGATCAAAGCTACAAATAAGAACTGCATTTCATTGTTTAGTATGTAGGCCTTTTTATGCTTGAGCCGGAATGGTTGATTAAACTACGATGTTTTGAAACAGTTTTATAATGTGATACTTTCTACTAGATATTTCATCTTTGATTTTCAGTTCGATGTGGAATTAGTGTGTATTATTAAGGTTTTGTCTGAAACTTCGCGTCTGTTCATTATTGTAGATCCTGAAGTACTCTGCAAATAGATCTGCTTTTACTGTTAAAATAATTATTCAGTTTGTGCAGGTGGTTAATCTAATGCTTTATTCCGCACTTTATTATTTGATATCATAAAGTACTCTCCGTATCTGCATTTTACTGTGTAAAGTATTATTCGGTTGGTGCAAACATTCAGTCTGCAACACTATCATTACTTTGGAATAGTACGTGTTTTTAAACTATAAACAAAAACTAGTTTAGATGTAACTTGCACTTTCATCTGTAGAGGTTCAAGGGATATGCTGAAATGAAGTTATAGCTAGACTCTTATTAGAACCATGTTGAGTCATAACAACACTTCTCAATCATATTAAAATTTAATGCAAGGCTATGAGAGAAGGCACAGCATATGAAAATAAGGCACAATCTTCCAAAGCTATTGGAACCTTTTGAAGCTCGTATAGTGTATATAAGCATGGTGTAGCCATATAAAATATGCTGTCTTATAATTTATGACAGTTCACAAGATTATGGCTTTTAGTCTTAGACAAAAAGAAACCTTGTGAAAAGCTCTTTAAGAAGTTACTACACAGCACAATGTCCAAACCATATATTTATGAACGCAAAGGCAATGATCAACTTTCTGCTGTGGCAACACAAGATTTATGCCTTCTGTTTCTTCTCCATGTGTCCACTTGATGGAGTACAATGTCTCTTTGAGGATCATACCTGACAGACTTCATCTACATTGCATGATGGCATTGCCTATTTACATCTCAATATAGCAGCCAATTACTGGTGTGCAAGCATTAAAAGCAAAGTTTTCATGCAAATCTCAATTATGTCTCTGAGGTGCTTCCTGAACGTAATGATGTAGCCCAATCAAATATGGTTGAGCATTTACTTAATCATTTTTTAAAGTTGCCTGAATTGTTAGTCTATGCTAAAAAGAAAATAAAGGGCTCTGAACTTGACTAAGATGGGGGTAACCACTGTCTAACCACATACAAGGGGATATACTTTTAATTACACAAGAGGCATGATAAGAGTAGAATGACACAATCCATTTCATGTTAACTGTTAGCAGATGTATCCATTTTCCTTTCCTCATTTACTTCCAAGCGTGTCTACAATGCTTTCTTGATTTTCTCGATTGGCACTAATTATAGGAAAGCTTATATTCTGATAATGTTTTATCAGCCAAACGTAGAACAATGTGATTATATTTGTCAAAACAATATGTAGTTTTTGGTCCTTTTGGATGTAACCGTCTGTCTGTATTTCTTTATCAGTGATTCAAATACTATGCATTCAGCATTTTATCTTGCATTACAGTTACTAGAATGCTATTCTAAATCTTGATGAAAAATATCAATTTAAATTCAAAAGCAGTGTTAAGATAGTGATATGTTCATTACAATATTTATTTGTGCATTGTGTAAAAAACTAAAATGTAAATTGATATCTTTCTTTTAAAGAGGTAGAATATGATGGATTGTTTTCTTCAATAGATACGGTCAGGTTTTGGATAACTTATCCAAATATACTCAGTTTGTCTTATCTTTTTCTGATCAGCAAACAACTTAGATACTAAACTTTATTACCGAGTTTATTCTAGATTGACTTTGCTCAACATAATGTTTCTGCTGTTTTGACGTTTACTCTAATCCTTGAAGTTGTTGATCTGAAGGACCATTTTGTAGTAATTACTGATGCATCAAGAGGACTGGGACGTGCTCATGAAGGATTCTCAGGTTGTGGCTTATGAATCTAGAAAACTACAATAATATGAATCAGATTATGTTCCACAACCTAGAATTGACGACAATTGTGCAGGCCTTGCAAGTTTGAGGTATTATTTATTGGGGAAACACTTTGAACTTATGTCAAATAATTAATTACTTAAGTATATTTCCATGTAGCTCAACCTGAATGCATGCCAAAGGCATTGGCTAGAACTTTTGTCCAATAATGACTTTGAAATCAATTTCATAGAAGGGAAAAAACTAGCCAAATGCTCTTAGTCACAAGAGGAGAATTGTGGCAATGGTCTACTGTCCAAACAATTTTTCGAGAGCAAGTCTTGAAATATTATCTAGACAACGAGTACTGAGCAAGTCAAGAAGCATCTCAGAGAGTTGGAATGATCCCAAGTATGCAGGAAACCAATTTGAGTCCAATGAGTTTCTAAGTTATAAAGATATGATGTTCACATCCATTCAAGGTGACTTGAGAAACTTTGTTCTTTAAAGGAAGTTCATTGCGCCTCTTATTCAAGACACACGGGAGTAACTGAACTACTAGTTGACCTCAAAACAATGTACTTCTAGAATCCAGTAGAACTGTTGTATCAACATGACAGTCTTGAGTGGAAATGACAAGTCATTATACTATCAAATCAATCAATCAATTTTATCTCAAAAAATTCAAACCCAGTCTTGGGCCAATCTCTGAAGTCACTCTCATGCTTATATACTCTTTAATCGACTCTGCTACAACAGAAATCTCTGAAGTTACTCTCATGTTTATATACTCTTCAATGGCAATGGCTAAAGGTGCGAGGATTTGCACCTCGTTCCCCGCACCTTTACCATGCCATACCCATACCATGCCCTCTGCCTCATACGGCCTTGTCAAATTACCGTTTGTACCGTAATTGCAGTCAATATCAAATCACGTCAGCCAGGGATTTCAGTTCCATTTCTTTTATAAACTTTTACTTATTTATTTACTTATTTTATACGGGTATTAATAAAATATGGAAAATACAATATATTAATGATTAATTATATATTAATTTAAATTTTATTGTATTTTGTCTTTATTTATTTAATAAAAACTTCTTTTTAAAATTAATGTATGTTTTTAAAAAATTTAAATATATGTTTTTATTATAAAGTAATTTATTTACTTTTCTAATTTTATATCATAATTTTAAATAATAATATATTTTCTCATTTTTTATCTACAATTTTTAGATGATTTTAATTAATTATTAGATACATTATTATAAAAAATTATATTTGAAAAATTTAAAAACATATATTGAAGTATATATTATTTTTAAAAAATCTTAAATAAAAAAAATACAATATGTTTATTTTTATTTTTATTACTACTAATTTAAATAAATAATATTAATTGTTCAATTGATTGATTATTTAATCTATCATATTTAAATTTTTATAATC
>MU223312.1:1121188-1140666 GCA_018584345.1 Thuja plicata | reverse complement strand
CTTAACATTTGGAGCTATGGACAAGTGATGCATAATAAGATTAATGTCCAACCCTGGCATATCTGAATAAGTCCATGCAAAATTGATCTTCTTTTGTTGTAAGAACTTAGTGTAAGTTTCCTTTTCTGTTGGTGACAAGGACTTAGCCAGGTGTACTATCCGTGGAGCCTCATTTGTACGCAAATTATCTGCTTGTGTTGGTTCAATAAGCACTGAAGATAGATCTTGAAATAGCTAGGAAGACAATCAAGTACCTCATCCTTAGGCGCCTCAAAGAGATTTTCACCCTTGGATACGTCATTTCTTTTTACTTTTTTCGGTTCTGACACCGCCACACAGTGGTTTTCACCATTAGAACACCTATTTTTTTATTTTCTTTTCTTTTTATCTTGTGACTAAGGTACTTGATGTCTGGCTCTGTCATACTGGTGGCTGGTTCGCTGGTGGAAGAGACTACGAGTTCAATGGCATTTAGATAACAAGCTATCTCGTAATAATTTTGGAATGTTAAAAGCTCAGGTTCTTGATAGTGTTGGGACCAATCAATAAGGTCGGGATGAACAAGGGATAAGTTAATGGGTGGTTCAAGATTGTAAATATGAATGATGTTATCGCTGGTGATCGAAGAGTCAGAGTCCATCAAGTATCCCTCTAAGCTACCCAAATCAGGATTCGTCCTAACTAGCGAAGAGTCATCCACTGAAGGAACATGTGGGTTCAAAACCTCTAGTCCTACATGTGACTTGTTGGCTACCTCGAGTTGAGAACTATAAATGTGAACAACATCAACATCTCTATCAACTGTTGAAGGCTCTGAAAAAGAGTCCCATTCATACTCATTAGAACTGGTATCTGAACTGTGACTAGGATGCTTACACCATGAAGGCTTGGGAAGTCATGATGTTGAAGGTCCAGTTTCATCAAAATTAACACTCTCTTTCCATTAAACGAACAAGATTCTTTCTTTGACGCTCTCTCAAAGGATCCTCTATATCCGATTCTTGTTCTAAAGTTGCAACTGATGCATGGGCGGCTGAAATATCTGAATCTCCCCAAAGGAGAGTAGTGGAAGGGACCCAATCTTCACACATATCTTGTTGGTTTGTCAGATTAGGCACATACTCTGGTTCATCATCACTATCCAAATTTTCAAAGAGAGGACTGGTACGCTTGTTGCAATTTTCAAATCCTAGGCCAACTGGTTTCTTAGACTTACATCCAAATTTAGCATGATCAAGAGGTTCAAACCTAGCATCCAAATTGTGATTAAGAGGGCTGTAACCAGGATAGCCCATCTTCTTGACAAAAGTATATCCTCTGCCATAAGTCTTAGGAGAAGGAGAGAAGTTCTCATTGTGCTTATACTTTTCTTCTCTATAGATCCAGTCTCTAACAAATGTTTCCTCTTTCTCATTTTGGATAGGCACTGATGATTCTACAAATTTTCCAAATAATGTCATAGCTGAAGAGGAAGGCTTCATCTCTTTTGAAGGTTTACCATAAGACCGAGGTGAAACTGGCAATGTGGTGAGGGAGTTGAGTTGATATCCCTCCATACCAAGGTCTACTGACTTAAACTTATCTTTGCACTCAGCTAAGGTAGCATCAAAATCTTCGGCTTCTCTATTGAAGGGAACATGAGCCCCTGCTGAAATTGAATTAACAGATAAAGTATTATCCCCAGGTATACAAATCTCTATGCCATTGTAGGGGAACTTAACACATTGATGGTAGGTAGACGAAACTGCTTGCATATCATGAATCCATGGCCTACCAAGTAAAATATTATACGCGAGGGGTCCAGCATCAACTATTTGAAATACAATGTCTTTTTCAACAGGGCCAATCCTAACAGGAAGGACGGCCGACCCCTTGGAACTTGTTTCTGCCTCATCATAGGCTTTGATAGTAATCCTTTTTCTGGTATCTATAACTTCTTTAGAATAACCCAATTCTTTCAAAAGACTAAAATAGAAAATATTAAGCCCAACACCCCCATCTATCAACACGCGTCTGACACGGGTTCTATGGATCATGACCTCAATATGAAGGGCAAGATTGTGCGGATGGATCAAACTTTTATCATCATCTTCTGAAAATGAAAGGAAATGAGGGGTAGCAATGTGATTAACCATATTATGGAATTGATCAATATCTAAGTTGTTGGGGACATTTGTCGTACGCAAAGCATCCTCAAGGATTTGCTTATGTCTTGGGGACAACTCTAAGAGCTCAAAGATCAAAATCTGAGCGGGAGTTCTTTGTAACTGATCAACAAGATTGTAGTTCAATTTAGGATTAACAACTAGTTTCAAGGTAACAGACTTGGACGCCACTTGCTTAGGTTTACTTGACTGACTTGAATTGGGTCCTCTAATGACAATGGGACCTTGACTTTGGGTAACAGCATTAAGGGCTTGACACGACCTTCTAGAGTCGGGACCCCTTAGCACCACAACAGGTTCTTTGTCAAAAATAGGAGGAGAGTCTTCATCTAGATCGTAACCATAAGGATCTCTTCCACTCATCATGTTAACATTTTCTTCCACAAATTTAAGCATATTGACGGTGGGCGCCAAAAATGTGTGATGAAAATGTGTCACACTTCTATGGGTCTTTCCATACAAGGTTGCTCAAGAATGAGGCCTCAAATATTGACTCATAGCTCTCTAGTCATGGAGTGCAAAAGTGTGTAATGGAGGCCCTCAGATTGATCTAGTTAGTGCCTATGCATGTACACCATGAAATGAGAGATTCAATGCATGAAAATGAGATCTACTCTATATGATAACAATGCATGAAAAGAAATGAATCTAGATGATAACAATGCATGATTAATCTATGAAAGGAAATATGCAAATTTAATCTATGAAAATAAACATGAATCTAATCTACATCAATAGCCATGGATGCAAGACGAAGAAGACAAGAAGAGAGAAGTTGCAATATCTAAGCTTGAGTGCTCAAATCCTCCTCCAAAATTGCTCTCCAAACCTGCAGCATAACAATACTATGAAAAAGATGTATATTGAATGAGAAGGAGAGGTCTCTTTTTAAAGGAAAGTGAACGGTTGAGATTAAGAAGCAAAAAAAATTGATCAATAGTTGAAATTAAGAGACAAAAACCCACCACTTAGGAAGATGTGATGAAAAATGGATTTTTATTTAATTTATTTCCTTTTTCATCAAAAGAAGAGCTTTAAGTGGGGATTTTTATTTATTTAATTAAAAGAGGGGTTTTCTTTATAATTAAATAAATTAGAGGAATTTTATTTAATTAAATGGCGGGAATTGAATTGAATTAAATAAGAGGAATTTTATTTAATTAAAAGGGAGAAATTTACTTTAATTAAATAAGATAAATTTTATTCAATTAAAAGGGAGATTAAATCTTTTAATTAAATAAGATAAATTTTATTTAATTAAAAATAAAAATAAATCTTTTAATTAGATAAAAATGATCAAACCTTAGGAAATATTGAAATAATTGAATTAATTACAATTTGATCAAGGAAATTGATTTGAATTGAAAATGTTCCAAAGCATTGATTCAGAAATTTGATAAAATGATAAATGGGGCCCAAAGTCTAGGCGACCATTTTAGGGTGCATACACCATGTACTAATAGCTTATCATTTTTTACCTTTTTTGGTTGGTAATGGGCCCATTTGTGGTAATTGGGACATTTTGTAACAACTACTAGGACATTTGGCCACAAGTACTGACATTTTTGAGTAAACGACTATTGGTGCAAGAACATAGCGGGTATCGGGCAACACTTTGAAAAGACCATTTTTGACCACTCTATGTTTGATGGTCTCTATAGAGAGATCCGTCAATACCCAGAAGCTGAAACCTTAGATTTAAGCTCTTAACTCACATACGAAGCTACACCAAAAAAATCATTGAAATTTAACTTACTGTTTAGGAGTTCTATGATCTGAATTATGAATCAGATTGCAATACCTGGTGTGATACCTGCAATATTGTCAATTTCAATATAAAATCTAGAAGACTAACAATAGAATTGCAAGCCAAAAAATGATCCATTCTATTCGAAATTAGAGTTTATACAAATATGATGGATCCCAAGGGTCACTATAATACCTTGGAAATGAAATGAAGAGTCATCGTAATGTTTATTACAAATAAACTTATTAGAACTACCAAAAATTAAAAAAAACTATATTAAAATTTAGGCCTTCTTGTAGAAGGCATAACTTTCTAGTCCTAGGTCCAATTTGCGAACCGTTTACTTCGTTGGAAATATAATCCAAAATTGTAGACCCGAAATTGGAAGGTGAAACCAAGGTTACACTTTTTGGACAAGGGATAGGCCCAGAAATGTCCCGAAGACCTTGAAAAATGCAGTTTACTAAGACATCGAAAATACTGTAAAATTAGATTTTAGTATTTCCCAATTCCATACTGATCATTCCTCCCCCCTTGAGAGGCAAAGGGCCCCATTGCTCTAATCTTCTGCAACAAATGAGGAAATTGTGCTTCAATTTGTTCGTTAGTTAACCACTTGCCTAGATGAGGATGCAGACCATCTTGAACCACCCGATAAAGAGGAATGTTTTGATTTCTCGAAGTCTTTAAAATGACTTCAGTAACATGGTCACACTGGATTGGAACAGTAGTAGACAATTCTGCATCTTGAATGTGTTCAATAGCTTGGGAAATGTCCAACAAAGGAGGAAAATAGAGTCTCAACAATTCCACATTGAAAATTGGATGCATGTCCAAGAAGGATGGCAAATTAAGTTCAAAAGCATTCTCACCAACTTGCTTCACAATAGTATACAGGCTATAATGAAGAGGACGAAGCTTCCTGTTTGGTCTGTGAAGGCGCTCTTTCTAAAGATGTAACCACACCTTGTCACCAATCTGAAAGTGATGAGGAGTTCGATTTTTATCATGCCTTTCCTTATATTTTTTATTACTCTGCTCCAAAATCTCATGAACTTGCTGCTGTAGGTGTCTAATGTTATCAATGAATTTTTCTGCTCTATCTACCTCCTTGTCAACATTCAATAGACTATTAGATTGCAAAACTGGCAGTGCTACATCCATAGGTGCCAATGGCTGATACCCAAGACAAACCTCAAATGGACTATGCCATGTAGTACTATGGTGGAGTGCACGGTTGTAGCAATGTTGCACGTAGGGTAAGCTTTCATCCCATGTGTGAGGATGTTTTGAACGATACATCTGTAAGATATGAATGATCATTTGATTCACAACTTCTGTCTTCCCACCTGTTTGGGGATGGAATGTTGTGGACTTTGTCAACTTTGTGTCCATTTTAGCCCATAGTGCTTACCAAAATTTGCTGATGAACCTGCTATCCCTATCAAAAATAATGCTTTTGGGCAAACCAAAATGAACCTAAACATGTTCAAAAAATAACTTGGCAGTCTCTTCTACATAAATCATCTTTTTACATGCTACCATGATAACTATTTTAGAAAATCTATTTACCACAACATATACACAATCATGCCCCCACTTGGTAGTTGGAAGCCCAGACTTAAAATCCATTAAAATAGATTGTCATTTCCCAAGCTATAGTTGGAAAAATAGCTTGGCAGTTTCTTCTGCAGAAATCATCTTTTTACATGCTACCATGATAGCCATTTTAGAAAACCTATCTACCACAACATACACACAATCATGCCCCCGCATGGTATTTGGAAGCCCAGACATAAAATTCATTGAAACAGAATGCCATGGCTTATCAAGAATAGGTAATGGTAAGTATAGACCCAACTTACGGTTTGGTGGCTTTGCAAATGCACATGCTGCACAAGCTTGTATATATGAAATTATATCCTGCTTCATTTTTGTCCAATAGAAATACTTTTGAAGGATAGCAGTAGTCTTACCAATACAAAAATGTCTTGCAACACGGCTGTAGTGAGCTTCCCATATCATGTTCTTTCATTCCTCAGTGGGTACACATATATGACCAACATGGCAAAGTAACCCATCCTGCAAGTGAAAATCAGAGACACACTTTCCTTCTACAAAATTACTATATATGTTAGCAAAATCAGGGTCAATACCATATAGGATTTCCCATGTGGATGATTGATGACCACATGAATCCAACACCATTTTCAAACCTGCAATTGGAGGCATACTCAAACAATCTGCCACTTTGTTACTGCTTCCTTTTTTATGATGAATGTTGAGGTGAAATTGTTGTAGATAAGCTGACCACCTTTGATGTCTATCATTCTGCAACTTCCCTTGTGTTTGCAAGAATTGAAGAGGTTTATGGTATGTATGTATAACAGTTTCCTTTCCCAGTATATAATGTTTCCATTGTTTGCAGGCCTGAGCAATAGCATACAACTCTGTCATAGGTGGGGGTACCTATGTACTGTATCAGAAAAAGTTTCACTATGATAGGCAACATGATGCCCATGTTGCGTGAGTACTGCGCCAAGAGCATAATCATATGCATCAGTTTCTATCTCAAATGATTGTTGCAGATCTAGGAGGACCAGTACTGGTGCTGAACATAGTCTTTTCTTTAACTCTTCAAATGCTTTTTGCTTTGCCTCTTTCCACTAAAATTTTGCATGTGCTCCACCCCTTAGTGATTGATTGAGAGGCCATGATATATGTGAGAAACCAAAAACAAATCTAAGATAGAAGTTGGCTAAGCCCAAGAAGATGCGAAGCTCTGTGAAAGTTTTAGAAGATGGCCAATCTCTAATTATTTGAATCTTTACTGGGTCAATACGAACACCCTCAGTATCAATGATATACCCTAAGTATTGGATACTTTGCATACCAAAAGAGCACTTCTCAATGTTGGCATAAAATTTGTGTTGTTGCAGAGTTGAAAGCACTTGTTCAACATGCTGCAAATGCTCAGACCAAGTCTTGCTAAAAATGAGTATGTCGTCCAAATAAACAACCACAAAAGAATCAATGAATGGTCTAAGAACATCATTCATCAACCTCATAAATGTTGCTGGGGCATTTGTTAGGCCAAAAGGCATAACCTACCATTCAAATAAACCTTCCTTAGATTTAAATGCAGTCTTCCACACATCTGCTGGATCAATTGGTACTTGGTGATATCCAGATTTCAAGTCAATTTTTGTAAAGAACTTAGCCCCCCTAAGTTTTTCCAACAAATCATCAATTCGAGGGATTGGATATCTATTTTTCACACTGATTTTGTTCAATGCCCTATAATCAATACAAAGTCTCCATGTCCCATCTTTCTTTTTAGCAAGGACAATTGGATTGCCACAGGGTGAAGCACTTGGCCGAATATGTCCTTTCTAAATCAACTCTTGAATTTGTCTCTTGATTTCATCATTTTCTAAGAATCTGCCAACTGAAGAAGAAACTGCCAAGCTATTTTGTGAATGAAAAAGTCTCTCTTCATCTTCACAATGCATTACTTTAGCAGTTGCAACTATGGCATATGGGCCTGCTTCTATGACAAAATCATTCTCCTTTTTCTCAGAAGTATCTATTGGTGATGATTCAGATTCAACTTCCTCTCCTCGTATTTCTGTCATGAGATTTTTAATACTTCAACAATCCTTTGTATTATGGGTTTGGGACTTATGCATCTCACACCACATCCCTGTATTTGTTTGTGTCTTTTTTGCAGCCCACCATGTATTCTTAGGTGAGTTTAAGTGAGGTTCCTTGGTCACCTGTTTTCCTGCAGATTTATTGTCACCTTCAACGCTTGGCTTATTATTTGCAAAGTTGTCCCTCTTCCCTTTCTGCTTGGATTTCTCTTCAATTTTGGTGGCATATTTATAGGCAGTTGCCAATGTCTCAATATTCAAAAATTCCATCTCTGTTTGAATATACCCGTGAAGTCCACTGCGATATTTCAGAATGCGATGCTTCTCTTAATCCTCAATACCAAGTTTTGCTGAAAGTGAATGGAATGTGTTGGTGTAACTTGCACAGACTGATCCCTCTTCTATCGAAGCAGCTGCCATTCTATGTATTTCTGTTCGTAGACATCCTCAGGAAGGTATGCTTCTTTTATGTATTCCACAAATTCTTCCCATGTAGGATTCTTATCAAAAGATATTTCCAAGCCATTTCCATCAGATAATTCCTGTTCTTTATTTGCTAATTTGGATTCCCATGCTAATTTCACATGGGTGTCAGCTTTGAGGAGAGCAAACATTAATTTTTCTGCATTTGAGAAATTGTTTACAGAAAAGTACCTATCCAATTTTGATAACCAGTTATCAACAGCTTCAACATCGATTTTTCCTTCAAAATTTGGGTTGTCAAAATTTACCTCGACTTTGAAAGGGGTATTTCCATGAAACGTTGTTCTTGATTCAGAGGGTTGTTGATTCTGTAGGAGTAAAAATTGACTCATCATCTCCTTTCGTTGCTTATTTAAGGCCTCTTCCACCAACTGCTTAATTTTATCGTCTGACATCTTCGATTGTGTGCGCCTCAAAGGTGGATATTTTGACAAATGTTGTGTATCCAATCCTAATATTTGGTAGGGGGACCTTGTGTACATTGGCATAAAGGAGCGTTACCGCTTTGATACCACTGATTTGAATTATGAATCAGATTACAATACCTGGTGTGATACCTACGGTATTGTCAATTTCAATATAAAAATCAGAAGACTAACAACAAAATTGCAAGCCAAAAAGTGATCCATTCTATTCGAAATTAGAGTTTATACAAATATGATGGATCCCAAGGGTCACTATAATACCTTGGAAATGAAATGAAGAGTCATCATAATGTTTATTACAAATAAACTTATTAGAACTACCAAAAATTTCAAAAAAACTATATTAAAATTTAGGCCTTCTTGTAGAAGGCATAACTTTCTAGTCCTAGGTCTGATTTGCGAACCGTTTACTTCGTTGGGAAGATAATCTAAAATTGTAGACCCAAAACTGGAAGGTGAAATAGGCCCAGAAATGCCCCGAAGACCTTAAAAAATGTAGTTTACTGAGACATCAAAAATATTGAAAAATTAGATTTCAGTATTTCCCAATTCCATCTCGATCATTCTAGGTGCGTGAAGTTAGCCCAAGCGGCTACTGGGAACTTTCCCCTACTGATTATTGAGTAAACAATCTATTTCAGTAGTAAATAGTCCCATGGCCCTTTATGAATACAAAACAAAGTAGACTCCTTATTTGATCAGCCAATTTTCTTCTTTTCCTTTGTCTTGCAATTCATAGCTAGCCACTCCAACCACTCAAAGCATATATTAGCCACAAGTGTTAGTAGCAACTATTTCATATTTAGAACATTAGATATAGCCTAATTACCCCCACAAAACTATATGAAGATAGCCGATGTTTCAAAAGCTTTAGAGGAAAGGGGTATGAATGGTAAACTGAAAAGTCTAGCCCCCATTTATTTTGATTTCTTAAGAAAGTGTTTCAACTTTAAATAGCTACTGCTAATTGTAATCCCTTGTGACAAACTCTAAATATAGATTCTATTCTTGATAGAAAAAACCTTAATTAGAACAAAATATTCTAACAAGGATCAACTGCCATAAAACACATTCCATCATATCAATAAACATTAGAGTTTGATATGAATCCAGGCCAAGAAAAAAATAGCCTTTGATTTGTGTTGATACAAGGAAAAATAAGAGAATATGATATATATATATATATATATATATATATATATATATATTTCACACATACATGCATGCGCACACGCACACACACACACACACACATATTCTTTTATTCATATTCTTTCACACACACAACTAAATATGGAGAAAACCAAGAGAAAAAGTAGAAAGGGACACAAAAACAATAATCATAACGACAAAGCTTAAGGCATAGAATACCCAGATGTTACCATATACACAGATACCGCTCCACAATCGATAATAATAAAAAAATAAGTCTTTTACCATATAATTCATAAGCATATACGAAGTGTAAACAGAGTAGTTAAGTCATATAACCATAACATAGCAGAGAACAAACATATATTACTAGTCCATAGATAAACCCAAAAGAGAGCTATAATCTTAGGATAAAAGAGAATGCATATAACCATCTCAAAACCCTTGGTCATCTGAAGGTTTATGAAATGCGACTATTATCCAAGATTTGGGAAATCATATCTATAACAAGGGACATCTAACCTATTCTACTTGATAGGTCTTACAAAATAAGCTTCAGACCCTAGTCATCTAGCATGCTAACGTCCACGTAGGCTCTAGCCGCCAAGGAAGGACCAACTTCATTCGTCTCAGGTGTGAGATTGCTCCTAGCTTTCGTTCCTGTCTCCTTTGACACAACCTTCCTCCTGCTTGGCTTCATGATAATTGGTGGAAGGACCCGAATCCTTTCTACTAAAATGTCTGGCATATCCTTCGACACTTCATATCTGACCGCCGCAAGATATTTCATCCACCATTTGTTCCCTGAGGCCTCTTTCAGGTTTATCCACTTCATTAAGAATTCATAACTTCTTACAATGTCCCCCTTTCTGCCTTTGAATGCCTCCTTGTCTTTAATTATAAACAAAGGTCTCTTTACCGTGTCTTCCCTTAGATTTTATCCTAACCCCACATAATCCTCCAGATATGGGATCATAAAATCCCTATCCACATTACATACTGTAACTTCCAAGCCCTCCAATAATTCCTCATTAAAAACACATCTGCATAACTTAATGGCGTCCTCCTTATCTGTTCTTGTGACAAGCAAAATAGAGGTAAATATAGTTGGTATATCATAATTCACCTTGAAATAGTATTTGTAATTCATTGTTTCTCCCCCCATTATAATTCTAATGTCTAAATTAGCCAAGTCATCCAATTCTTCAAGAACCCTTCCCCACATCTCTGGTTTGATCTTACCACTGAAAGCCATTAAACGATTTTCTTTGGCAGACAAAGGGCACAATTTGGAGTCCATGGCTATCTTACACACTTGTCACTCCATGAAACCTACACATACATACGCTAAATGCTTCAGGATTTCTATATTTAGGCTTTCCAAGATTAAGTCCATTCTACTTCCCATGACAATTAATGAGTTCTTGCCCACATGCCTTTGCATGTGGGAGGAAGCCTGTTCTTATGATATAAAAGATAAACAAATCCTCACACTAATACCTTCAATAATTAGATATATCAGTTTAACTCTAGAGTCTTCTAAATAGCTCTAGCCGTCCACCTCATAATTAAATTAAAACAAATAAACCACCAAACTAGCTAAATAGCGTATTATCCCTGCGCGACCTAACTAACTTCAATGATTAGCTAAAAGAATAGAATATAGATTTAAAAGGTTATTAAGGAAAGACAATATGCATACCTCTATACTTAATTGAACAAACCTTATCCTATATTCTCCTGCCATATACCATCGACACCCATATTAGTTAACCGACCAACTTTAATGTTTCCTTCCCTATAAATGTGATTGAAGATAACTGATTTGAATTGTTTTTTAAGCTCTAATGCTCTTCTCAACATCCTATTCAGTTTCCCATTTTGATTGTTGCCTTTTTTTAACGCATTAATGATAATCTCCGAGTCCCCTTCAACTTCTAACTTCTCAATCTTTAGATCTCTACACAGGGGTATACTCTCAATGACCACAGTTAGCTCCACCATATTATTGGTGCCATTCCCAATTGGTTTGGTTAATTTAGCGACTTCAAATCCATCCCAATGGTGGATTATGCATCCTATCCCTATCCTATGAAGGTTCCCTCTTGATGCCCCATCAAAATTCAATTTGAACCATCCATATGGGGAGGGGTCCATCTACACTCCTTCCTTTTCTTTCTGGTTTCTGACCCACCAATGCCGATATGGGAGGGAGGGGGATGATTAAACCATTCCATTCCTCATTTTCTCCTCCTTAATTGTAAAATTCTGGTCTTTAAATTGCATACTATTTAGCCTGCTATTAGTGACCTCTATGATGGAAGCTTCAAATTTATTGGTAAGAAGTTCCATGCTCATCTTTTTTTTTCTTTAAACAATCTCTTATTTCTCTCTTTCCAAACTTCCTATAGCAAAATTGATGGGGCATTAATCCATACTAATCCATAGGGGCTTTTGTTTAAAGTGCATGGGCCAACTTTGAAGTAGAGGTAGTACCTCCTTCGATAATGTTGTCTTCCAGTCAAGCTTCCCCAAAAGGCACATCCAACATTGGTAAGTGAAGTTACAATTGAGAAGTAGATGGTCTACAGATTCCTCTTCCTTTTCACACAAAGGACATATGTTAGGACCCTCATATACAGCCTTTCTAAACCAATCCATGGTTTGAATTTTCTTTTGCATATATGCCCATAAGAAAATCCCAGCCTTTGGTGATCAAGCTTTAGCCCAACAAAGAGTGAGTGGTAGATCAGACTTGGGATACTGTTGCTTCTTGTTTAAATGAATGAATATGTCCTTAGTGTTGTATTCCCTAGAACTCGATCCATTCTAAATTAACTTGTCTTCTTTATTACTAAAGCAATCTCCCTTGTAAAATCTCTTGGAAGGAGTCTATCTCATTCCTTGGCAGGTTAAGCATTTTCCATTTCCATTCCAGTTTTGGGTTATTTTCATTGTAAACAATGTAATCCTTGACATACTTGCCCCATTGAATTACTAAGGTGTCTTTGATTGCCTGCAAGTTATCTATATTAATAAGAGGAGTATATCCTCCCCACGAGTCTTCCCAAAATAGGGCATTGTTCCCTTTTCTTACATCCCAATATAATTGACCAGAAATAATACTCTTACACTCTATCATAAAGTTCCAAATTCTCGACCCTTTTGGGGGAAGAGCCATTCTAAAAAGACTCGTAGGATCTCCCCCTATCAAATTGATGTGATACAAAATCTTTTCCCATTCAAGGTCTGCGCATCTAAATATTTTCCACACCAATTTTGCACCTAGAATTTTGTTTGTCTATCTTGTTTCCTTAAACCTAAACCACCCTCATCTTTAGTTTTGCAAATTTTGTCCCAGGTAATTAATGCTATCTTCATTTTTTATCTTATGTTCCTTGCCGATAGTTTTTTTAAAATTTCTTTTCTATTTTATCTCACTCTAGCAGTTAATGGGAGGTAGGACATTTGATAAGACGATATAGTCGATAGAACTAATTTCAACATAGTAGCTTTTCCAGCTAAGGAAAGCCACTTTCCTTTCCAAGATTGCATCTTCTTATCTAGCTTTGATAATACTAGGTCCGAAAGCTTAGTAGATCTAGTTCATTTATCTTAATGCAACCCCTAAATATTTGTTGGGTAGTGCCCGTTTCTTGTAGCCTAATGATAGCAAAATCTCTGTTTCCAGCCTAAGATTATAGTTAAAAAAGAAAACCTCTGATTTTTTCTAACTTCTTGTCCTGATGCCTCAAAATATCAGTTCGGTATATGTTTGATGTTATTGGCTTCTTGTATATTCCCTTCACGATATACAAGAAGCCTGCACGAAAGCCATCAGGTACAGTGGCCTTGTCCGGATGAAGCTGTCTTAAAGTTGTTTCTATTTCTTCAATTGTGAATCTACTATTTAATTTTTTGTTGTGTTCTTCTGTTACTAATTTAGGGATATTTTTTAGGATTCCTTTTTGAGCTAGCAGCAGTTTTGAACACTTATTATTGTTGAGAAAATTACTAAAGTAGTTGACAACTTCTTGTGAAATTGCATTAGGGTCTTCTATTAACTCCCCTTCAATGTTTTTAATTTTTGTGATTCTATTAATGATATTTCTGACCTTAGTGCCATTGTGGAAGAATTTTGCATTTTTATCTCCCTCAACCAACCAGTCTCTCTTGATTTCTGTTGCCAATTGATTTCTTCATTATCCAATATATCTTCGTATCTTAGAAATAGCTCTTTTTCTTTTAAATACCTATTCTGGGCCATACCATGTCTGATTACTTCTTCATTAAGACTTTCCATTTCCCCTTATATTTTATTTTTAGTTCTAAAAATGTTTCCAAAGTGTTCTTTATTCCATGTTAATAATTATATTTTAATCATCTTTATTTTCGTCATAAAGCAGAACAATTTTAATCCTTTACATTCACCTCCTTCCACCATCTCTCTACCATCTCAAAGAAATTATCATGCTTAACCCACATGTTTTCAAACTTAAAAGGACATCTCCTGGGTTTAGCTTCTTCCAAAATTGTTAATTCTACTGGGAAATGATCAAAACCCGAAAAAGCCAAGATTTTTTCTTTAAAGTTATAATGGAAACTAGCTAAATCTCCCTTGAAAAGAAATCTATCCATTTTTTGGCTATTTGACTGAATCCTTCCCTTCTGTTATTTCAAGTGTATATCCTATTTTCCATCTTGATATCTAAGATATTATGCATTCGGACCCATTCTCTAAAATCCTTTAATGATTGGGGCTCCTTTATTCCTCTTGATTTTTCAGACAGATCTAGATTGCATTGAAATCTCCCCCTAGAAAGATATTACTATTGAGAAGTAATGCCAACTAATTTCTATTTCAGCCCAAGCTTCTTTCTTTTTATTATTTGGTATTGGGCCATATATATTGAAAAGGAGGAATATTAAGATATTGATTAAGCTCTTGACACTTACACATCCAATTTCTTCCATTATTTATTTTTTCCACATAAGTCTTCCTAGATCCAAAAACAGACCCAGTCCACTAGAGGCAACATCTGTCGCAACATATTCCCATTTCCAGTATCCTATCTTTTTCTTAAACTCTTCTGCCTCTATTTCATCCATTATTTTTTCTCTTAAATCATTACTATCTCTGCATTTGTTGAAAATATGCAACACTAATCAGGCGTTGCTTGTTAGGGGCATTCATGCCCCTAACATTCGAGGATAGGACTTTCATGGTGAGGTGGGAAGGAACTTTCCCTTCCTTGCATTAAAGAGTGATACAATTTTGGACTGATCATTAGCAACTCCATCTTTGGCCCTTAACTCAGACATGGACTTTCTCCTTCTCTTGTTGGGAGATTTAGCACAATCTGACTTCTCTTGGTTTGGACAACTTTGACATAAACCTAGGGGCTCCTTTGCCTTGCTTGATACCCTTTCATTTTGTGAGGTGATATCCTTTACATCTTCCTCTTCATCCATTAGTTCCATGATCTACTTAATAAGTTGTTGTTTACTTCTAGATCTTCCTCCTCTTCTATCATGTCTTTTCCACTTGGGATCCCCATTATCTCATATGTTGCCTTTAGGTTTGCAGGCATATCAGATCCTTCCATCAATTTTGGGTCTCCTTCTTCAACAACTCCTTTATTAGATCTCAATACTTCACTTCTATCCTTACTATTGGTAGCTCTTTCCTCTTTCCCAACTTGTTCTTTCTCCAATAATGCAATCCGTTCTCTCACTTCTTCCTGAATGCTCTCTGATTCTACTAAAATGGATTCCAATACTGCTTTCTTCTTATTTACATCCTCACTGCTTATGTCGATTCTCCTTGATGCTTCCTCAATGGGGATGTGATCCCTATTTTCTTCTTGATCAATGATTTCAAAGCCTCCTTTTTTTCTTATTTAATCTTAATTTTATCACTGGGCTCTCTTTCATATTTATTTTGTTACCTGATTCAAAATTTTCTGCCGAATCCTCATTACTATCTGTTAATGACAATGAAAACCTAGATCTAACCCTAGCCATATTAATTTTCCCAAAATAGAGTTTAGGATCTATATTTACATTTATTGGTTCTTCTATTATTTCCAAACACTCTAGAGATTTACAGTCATAATCTAACTCGACTAAAATATTGACTTCTTTAGATTCAAAGTATGATTCTTCAAACCCTAAAAAGAACCCTAGTTTATTACCAATAGCTTCCAATGCTTCCATACAAATGTATTATGTTGGTAAGAACCCTAAATTAACCTATTTTGGCCATTTAAAGGGTTTGTAGTGTTGATGTGTGTTTTATGACCCACCAAACAGTAGAACAAAGTACCGAGGTATCTTATCCTCTCTTGATCAAAGTTTCGTATATGCTAAGAATGCGAGAAGATCATATAGGTCACTCCAAGGTTTCTTTCATGTCAAGTCTTGACCATGGATAAGCTCGGTGGTAAATGTGATTTGTTGAATATCACAAGGGGCCTTACATTTTCAGTCTTGAAAGATTTGCAATGAAACACTTTTTTTAGAATTTTCAGAATATGCGGAAAGCAAAAGGAAGTAGGGTTCAGAAGTTTTAATCTACTCCTAAGGGAAATGATAGCAATAGTCAATACTTCGGTGGACAAATTCCCAATAACCAGATTTCGTTGCGCCAAGTTATACTACAACTACATGAGAACCGGTGCAATATTCAAGGTTTATGCAGAGGATTTTCATACCACCACGAACACCATCATGAAGAACAATGTACACGAATGACAGAAGTTAAGCATATGCATGAATGAGGTTCAGGATAACTTTGCACAACGATTTACAATTAGTAAAACATCAAAAGTATGAACCAAAGGAACTCATCAAAACACCATCATATTTATCATTGCAATCACAACACTTCATCTAACATTATCCCACTAATCTAAACTAAATGAGGGAATTATGAAACCAAGCAAGCACTAAAGCACATCAAGTATTCACCATGAAACCAACAATGAAAACTTTATTGTCTCAATAGCTCTTTAGCAACTATCTCAAAATTCGTTGCTCACAAATGAGAAGTGAGGCCTTTATATAGGTCCTCGAATATAATGAGTGGCCCAGATCAAACAATAACTGATGGCCCAAATCATGCCACCTCAGCCCTAATTAGGGTTAGGGAAAAGAAGAAGGAATCTATGTTAATGCAAAAGGAATCCATTACCATAGTGGGCAATAAGTACCCATCATGCATGCATGCTCAGAAAGAGAGTGGGGTGCAATAAACGACCACTAAGCGTGCCCACTATGCATTAAATGCATCTCCACCACAGAATCTACCTTTGACTGTTCTGCTTGAATGCCTGGAATCTTCCAATTACTGCTTCTAACTCATCTATACTGATGCTCGGTGCTGATTCCTACTTGAATTCCAAAGCTACCATAGCTCATTCAATTTTTTTCAAGTTGTCCTCCCATTCTAGCAACAAATCCTGAGCAGTGTGCATATCATTCGAGAAGCTGGAAAAGTTCTCGAAATCATCATTGGTGAAAAAATTCAATCTAAAGAATTCCTCCAATTTACTCTTCAGGTTGTCTGCAGTTATCTCCTTTTCATACAACCTTTTTGATACCAGTGATGCGACAGTGTTGGAGATTTCCTGCTTGATGTTCTCAACTATTCCCTTCAATCGAGAAGATTCCTCAATGAAATGCCCAAACATTTCCTTGGCCATGAGCACTGCTCCATACCATCGGGTGAAGTCATATGCTTCTCCTTCTTTAACGATCCCATGGTCAAGTAGCACCTGCCTGGGCGTCTCCATCAACTCCTGCAATTTCATGATCATCTCATCCTGATAGATATGCTCATCCTCCAACGATTCCTCCATGCACTGAATCCGGGAAAGGATGGCCAATGCCCTGTTGTAAGCTTGTACCAAGTCCTCAGCATGCTTGTGGGCTTCATTTTGGATGCCCTCGATCCAAGCCTCCGCCTCTTGAAAATTTCTCCTGATTCTATCTATACTCTCTACTGCCTCAGTTGGAACAACCAGCGGAGGGACAAAAGATGGACCTTCTTTCCTTACTGGATGAGGTAGACTGCTGATGTAGTCGTATAATGCTTTGATCTCTCCTTTCTGCCTCTGATACTTCTCTTCTAATCTTGTTCTTGACCGCCTGTGTAGAATCATCAAGTTCCTCCAATACCTGCTCTCGGGAGGCATGACCTAAGTCAAACTCGACCACGTTATATTCGTCTGGAGCGATTTGATCCTTTGCTTTGTCCATGACCGGTGTTGCAAGATGAAGGGTTCTGGACCCACTCTTCTCTGACAATCTTCACAAACCTCTTAGCCTTTCCTTTCTCATGTGATTGGTTGACCCTGTTCATGACTTCCTGCAATTCAAAGGCTGTGTCAACCTCCTTTTCCTGACTTCTTTGGAGCCTCTACCTCACTCATTCCTGAATGGAGACCCCTTGATCTTTCTGAACTGCCATCTGCTTCTGTCCCTACACCGCTCTTGTGTCGATTTCCTCAACTCCAGGACTTTTTTCCATCACCTCTGGGACTGTGCCTCTATCGTGGGAATCTCCTCTTCGGTTGTGGGAATCTCTTTTTCTATTATCCTTATGAAGAAAACACCAAGACTTTCCTCAGTGGTAACATCTTGTTCCCTAATTTTTGTTGGTGCAAACCCCTCATTGGCGTTAATGCTCAATCTATCCTGAATTGACCTTGTCACATCTTGCTCTCCTTGCTCAGCTCTCACCCTACTTGCTTCTACTTCTTGTCTGGAAAAAGCGCCTTTCTCTTGCACACTTGGAGTCCGGCTAGGTGAGGATGGCATCTCCTCGACTCTTGGTCTCTTCCATTGTGGCTCTTCAATATGGAGATCCAACCTCCTCTTTGTGTGTGTTTCCTGAGCAATACTTTTTTCTTTTCTGTGCTCTACACTTCCTGACAAAATTTCTCCCTCTTCAATCCTTTCTCCTGAAGTTTGCTTTGGTCTTTCATCCCGTAGTGGTTGATTCTCTAATAACTCGTACGTCCATTCCTCCTTTAGTACACTTATTCTACCAAGTTGTCGCTCAATCCACCACCTTGTGAAGTCCAGCTAGTTTTGCCAAAAAATCAAGATCTGAAACTTCCTTTCTTTGCCAGTCATAGGGATGAGTAACCCTTTCTTTTTCTAGATTATACCCTTTCTGAAGCACATTTGTGTTGGGTGATGCGACGCTCTCCCCTGCCCACAGGTGGTTAATTATGTGGTGTTCCATGTTCACTAACAGTCATGGCTTTTGGTGCAATGGTAAATGGGCCCTACAATTGGTATCAGAGCCTGGTTTTGGCTTGGTCATGGGTTCAAATCTCCCCGGTGCCTTCCCGATCCGTGTAAGCACCTGGTATGCACGTCGAGGGGGAGATTGTTGGGTGATGCGACGCTCTCCCCTGCCCACAGGTGGTTAATTATGTGGTGTTCCATGTTCACTAACAGTCATGGCTTTTGGTGCAACGGTAAATGGGCCCTACAATTTGGATCTTCCTTCGTCTAATTAGGCACGTGAAAGAGTTTGTGAGCTCTGATGATGTTCAGGGGCAATTTGGAGCGCATCCTTTTCCTAATCTCATTTTCATCAGTAGCATTGGCCCACAAATCTTCAAGGTGCATCCTATGTTGATACCTTGCTCCTGCCATCGATTTGATTTTGTTATAGGGATCAAAATTCGGTCTTCCTAAGTAGAATGGAAGACGGAAGAAGTGTAACTCATCCTGGGATCTCTCAGCCGCCTTTAGACACGGGCACATTTCAGCTTTATCTTCTCCTATGGAAATCGGGAAATCCAATCCCAACTTCTTCTTTCCTTTCTGAATCTTGTTG
>MU223312.1:1105362-1121138 GCA_018584345.1 Thuja plicata | reverse complement strand
AATCGGGAAATCCAATCCCAACTTCTTCTTTCCTTTCTGAATCTTGTTGTACACTGTCAATTGCCGAGTAAGTTCCAACAGAACCATCTTGTCAGTAGGATATCTTGGAAGCTTGTATGGTTGTGCCGAGAATCCTTACACTCTGATATAGCAGAAAGTGGGAAACTGAATAAACCAAGCTCTGTATTCCTCCGCTAGCTTCATTGCTCTGTCAGATAATCTCATGTGCAACTTCTTCGGCAAATTCCTCACGATTCGCATTGCGAAGGCATCATTGACCCAACCATAATCATCTATGGCCTGCAAATGCAACTGAGGGTAACACTCATGAACTTTCAACCGTGAAGTGCCACTTCCGATTGCTCCCTTACACCGCAATCCCTCATATCTCGTATTCCATGCCAACGTGTATATGAAATAGGAGCTCATATAAAACTTTTGTGATTGCTCGAGGTTCGCCAACTGTTCACTGAGGTTGTCACTGATCATTCCAGCCCAGTCCATGTGATTGTGCTCTTCAACTACTTGCTCGATAAAGTACCACATCTATGACTCGATTAGATAGGAGTGTGGCATGCCAAAGATTCTACTTAGCATCATGATCAAGTCGCTGTATTCCCTGTGGAAATCCAACCAAACCAACTCCTTCGGTAATTTTGAATGGCAGGATCTATTCTTTCTCAACCACTTATCAGTTATAACATTTTCATAGTATTGAATTCCTACAGAAAAAACTCCATGTGCCCGCTCCTTCGTCTTCAGTACCAATTTCCTGGAAGAAGGGATTCTGAATGCCTCCGCGATTGCGGGTGGAGAAAGGTCTGCAATGATGTTTCCATCAGAATCTTTGATCGTTCTATCTCTTGAATTGAAGTGCCTGGCACATTCCACGATCAGCTCGGAATGCTCTGAAAAGCCGGAGCAAAACCAACTGCAGCCACAATTCAACTGTTCACAATTCAGGTGGCCAAATTGGTCAGTTGATGATCTTTATACCCAAACATACTTCTGTGAAACTTTGCCATGTCCAGGCCTCCGATGCTAGTGTCTCCAATCTCTACCCACTTCAAAACAATCTTGGATTCTGGGAAAAAACTCCTCTGCTCGTTCTTTATCAACTACTTCCTCGTCATGCTCGTTCCTCTTGGCTCCGCCATTCCTACAAAAAAAAAATAAAAAAAACAAACATAAGAATTGTGCAGGAGAACGAAAAAGCAGACCAAATTCTTAAGGAGGAGATTCTGAAAATCTGTCAAATTCTTCATCTTTTCTTTCAGAGGTCAAATTTCTGTCTTCTCCACGAAATCATGTTTCTCCACCAACTTACTGAAAAAATTCCTCTGAAACTTTTTATCTTGAATTCTTCACGCCTTTTGAAAATAATGAATTTCCTCCTGCTTCAAAATTTTATCTCTCTTCAAGAATCTTGCTCAACTTTTGAGAAAAAATTCACTCAAATCCTCTTGATTCCTCAAAATCTCTCATCAACCTGTTTTCTCAAACTTTGTGTGATGACAAAATGAGAGAGAGTCTTCATATATAGACTAAATCCTGAAAAGCTGCTTTAAAAACCGAGAGCTAAATTTAGGAAACTGCCAACTTAGGCAAATATTCTTTCCCATAAGCGCCACTTGTCTCTACTTTTTCCATTTTTGAAAAAACTTTCCAATTCAAGCACCTTTACTTCATAAGGAAGTTTTGATTTTATCCATCCTTTTGATTTTTTTATTTTAAATATTGAAAAAGAATAAATTTCAATATTTAATCTTTTAATATCAATTAAAAAAAAATGATTTAATTCCACTTTTAATCTTCCAAATTTCATAATTATCTTGTCGCTTTTTCGACTATAATTAAATATAGATAAAAATCAATATTTAATAACTTCTCATCTTTATCGCTTTTTGATTTTGAAGGTTTATTAATTAAATATTAAATAAATCAATATTTAATTAATATTATATTTAAATAAAAAACTCCTTTTGTTTCCAATTTCCAGTTTTTTCCAAAACTTCCAAAATTTTGGATTTTATCAATTTTATCGATGCTTTCATTTTTTAACTATTTGGAAATTTCCGATTCAAGGAATTTTCAATGTTTCTCAAAAATTTCCAAATTTTGAATTTTTTCATGAGTTTGGAATTTTGAAAATTTTCAAAGTTCATCATTTTTCTGAGACTTTCAAGTTTTCACATTTTTCAAAATTCTCCATTTTTCTGAAATTTCAGAATTTTCCAAGATTTTCTATTTTTTGGATTTTTTCAATTTTCAGACAAAATTTCCACGATTTCATTTTTAACTCTTCGAAAATTTCCGACTTCATGAAATTTTCAATCTTTCTCAAAAAATTTCCAAATTTCGAATTTTTTCAAATTTTTTCAAAATTCTCCATTTTTCGAAACTTTGGAATTTTGAAAGATTTTCTTAAGAATGCACCATCTTTTGGATGTAGTCGTGGATTTTCCTTCATTTGCAACATTCCTTCATTCTTATAAAATTGCACTCGGGAGAGTATTGGAGCGTATTACAAATTGCATGGCAGATTTCCTTTGCATTGACTTTCCTCAGAGTGCGTTGAATTGCGCTCCTCATTTTGCGCAACCGAGATTTGGGTGCAATGGCGGATTTTCTTCTTGAAGGATTTTCCTTCTCTCCATGACTTCCAAGAAACTGTGCTCGGGCACATTTTGGGTGCGGTGAAGGATTTTCTTATTCGACGGGGATTCCACGACCAAGTGGATTCTGCGCTCCACATTTCACGTGGGCGGGATTTTGCATCGGTGAAGGATTTTTGCTTTGCATTGACTTTTCCTCAACCTCCGTTGAAATGCACTCCGAGGATTCCGGGGCTGGATTGGTGAGTAGTCATGGATTTTCTTCTGGAGGAGACTATCCTTGGAGTGTGTTGACTTGCGCTCCTTTCTCGCGGGCGGGCACCCATTCTGAAACATTTCTTCCTTGACTCCACGACTTGGCCTATACGGTGCTGTGCTTTGAGCATTAAACAATCTATAAATCAAAGAATGGGTCCCAGATATCTTGTCATGCATGTTTCATTTACTCTTCCATTGTCTTCCAAGAAACTGCACGCGCGATGGGTGTGTCTCGGCACCCGTGGTGAATTATTTCTCCACACTCCGCTTTGGCAATGCATGCATCGGGATGCATTTCTTAGAATTGGTGACTGGCTTCTCCATCGTGACTCCTCCATTGTTGACGTTGAGCTCTAGGAGGTGCGTGAACCGAGCTTTGGCATTGAAGATTCACGAGAGACCATTCACCTGCGATATCTCCCTCAACCTTGAGAAAATGTCGAGCATGGGCTTGTATATGTCTTACTATATCTTACTCAGTTTAATTTCTTCCAAACTTCATTTGGGCGGGACCCCCTTCCTCTTGTGAAGCAATTGTGTTTTGAGACGATGAAGAGAATTTCATGATTTCAAATAAAACTTTCCTTAGTGCTGGAGTTCTACCGTGGGCTCTTTTCATTGAATAGTGTTGGGATTTCTGAGTATCTCTACGGTGTATGTTTTCCTTATCGATCTGAAACTGAGCTGAGTGCATTCTTTTACTGTTTCCTCCATTTGGGTGAAAACGTGCTTGGCGCGTATGTAAATATTTTAGGTAAACATTTTGATTGGTTTTGCCAGCAATATAAACCCGTGAGTAGGATTTCTGTATTGCATGACATAGTGGAGTTGGTACAAGGAGCACATGATGGCTAGAGACTTGGAACAATTCTCTTCTTCACATGCATTTTATCTGTAGATAGAGTTGCCCACATGCTTCATTATTTTGAAACATTACTTCGCCATTCATGATCATGTTGTGGGCTTCACAGAGGGTCTTAAATGTTAGCGCATATGTTCTTAATGTTCCTTTCTTCTTCACTCTCCCTTGGCCTCACTTTCAAAATGCTTCCCCGCTTCCAACCTGGATCTTGACGACCTTACACTTCTCATAATACTTAATGTTCTTTGATCAACACTTAGCCCTTTCTTCAAATGTTCAACTTCATCTTCTATCTGCGTGCAAAGAGATTCCCGCAAGAGACTCTAAAATTCCTCTGGGTGGCATTCAATTTGTTAGGACCCAAAATCAGAAAGTGTCCCAAACTTAAAATCTTAAAGGCAGGGGAACTAGACTTTCCCCAAGACTTAGGTGAAACTCATCACTTCTCAATTGGAACAAGAGGAATCCTAAGGGATAGGAACCAAAGCTACTGAGACCACGCAAGCCAAAAGGTCCAAATAAGACGAGAAAGAAAGGTAAGCCCATCTTCGAGGGCGAGGTGTGAAAACGTCACAACATGTAGGTTTTTGGGTTAAATTTCTGTGTCCATTTAAGCATATTAAAACCATACCCTCTGTAAATTATGGCTTTCTCAGAAAGAATTTTATCCCTAATTTCTAATGTAAGTCATTTAAAAAGAAACTGTATTCTAAGGGTAAGATACTTACCTGTGGGTGGATTAATTCTTTCCAGCATACCTCCATATCTTGATTCGGGCAGTGAGGACCACACCATTTTGCCAATATCAGTGTCTTCCCGTATCTATCACTCATCGGCCTTGTAATATCTGATTTAATAATCATAGCCGTTCAATACAGTTGATGGATCTTATCAAATTTCTGTGGTCTAGATTGGGGAGCCGTTTTGGCAGGATGGAAATCTACATTATGCCTCTTATCAATCCGAGGAGGGTTATGATGGTTCCTTCGATTGTAATCTTGATGCCCTAGTTCATAACGAGACCATTGCCCCTTGCTGAAAGCATTGCCTCGGTTTTTATAATTTGAATACTGGCCTCCATTGCCCAGCAGAATTCGGTTGGCCTTCATTGTAAACCCTGGAACGCTGGACGTAATTGGAATTGCCAACATTCTTCCCCCTGGTCTACCATGAACTAGGGCATTTTTGTAATCATTTCTGTAAGTTAGATTGACCGAACCTGGAAACATAATCGCAGATTGCCTCCTCTTGTTTCTCTTCCCCACAACCACCTGCCATTCTTGCCCGGATGATTCTGCCGGAACCTTTGTTCCCCAAGATAATTTTTAACAATTCGCATGTTTGCAGAGTAGTGCGCATATTTTTTTACTTAATTATAAAAGGATATGATATATTTTATATGTTTTTTTGACAATAAATTGTTAAAATGTGATGATTTCTTTCTCATAAACTCACGTGACTGTAAATTGAATACCAAATCTAAAAGTCAAAATGATTAAAAGAGATTCCATGTTTCATAAATATGATGTTACTAATCTATACAAGCCGATTATCAGTTTGATATACATGTGTATTCATTTTGACTATAATAATAACCTTGATGTTTTAATTAGGTGAATTTTGAGATTTAGTTTAGTCTCCCTACCTATTGAAGAGGGAGAGCATCATCAGGGAGAGGATGGCAGATTGAGCAAAGTCAGTAATTTGTACCATGTTTCAAGAACTTGTCACACACACCACTAGTCTAATTGTTATTGGTCAGTAATGTATACCATTTTGTTAGAAAGGCAAACTAGTCAAGCTGCCTTTCTCATAAGTGTATTGGTTAATTGTTGCTCGAATTGTTAGGTTGTATTTGTTGTCATCTTGTATGCAGAATAGATTTGAACAGATAATTATCCTCTTTCTGAAGTCCTTGGGTGGAATTGAGATTAGAATATCTCTCTCGATCAACTGTTTAGGAGTCTTTCCTTGCATGCCAAATCTTTTGATTTCAAAAGAAATAGTTTGTTTTTTATGAAAAATATGCATAGTATAATGAAACAAAACAAGTACATATCTGAAAATTTAAATAATAATAATGAGGAAGAAGGGCATGAGAATTTAGAGGGTGGTTACTCTTGAGTAATAGGGAGTTAAGGCCGCTTACTGTAGCTCGAAATTATTGCCCTTTCCCCCCAATCTCTCCGTGAAATTCTCACAACACTACAAGAAGTTGGAGTGGAGGAAAATGAGAGTAAATGGCAAGTGGTGTCATGGTAGAAGTTGGTGAAGTGTGAAAAGGCATTCATATGTGTTTTGTTAGTCAATTGAGTTTTTGAAAAATGATTTATGTTAGTCATATGTGTTTTGTTAGTCAATTGAGTTTTTGAAAAACGACTTATGTTATTTGAGTTGAAATGTGTTTAGTCCTAAAAGGATAACAGAAAGGTTTAATCTCAAGATAAGTTCTTTTTTCTTTGATTTCAGTCTCGTTGTCACTGAAGCTGTTGAGTATTTTCAGTCAATTGAAGTGTGAAAAGGCGTTCATATGTGTTTTGTTAGTAAATTGAGTTTTTGAAAAATGACTTACGTTATTTGAGTTGAAATGTGTTTAGTCCTAAAAGGATAACAGAAAGGTTTAATCTCAAGATAAGTGTTTTTTTAATTATTTCAGTTTCATTGTCACTGAAGCTGTTGAGTTTTTAGTGTCAATTTGAGAAGTCCCATCCTGATTGTGTTAGTTGAGATAGGAGTAATGGATAAGTGATCTGCAACTCCTTTTTATGATGTGATTATGCTATAAAATGTTTTGGCCCAAGCGATGTATAAGTAGTGTGCATTGTCGATCCATAGTACTTGATAGGTTGCATGATTAACAAATGACATACTTAGCTAGAAGGTATCTAGGGTTGTGTGACAAGTTGCAAGCAACATGGTCATTACATTACAATCAATTTTTGGACGGTATGGTACAAGCCCGGATCTCTTTATTTCCTACCCTCATGAAGGGTAGATATGTGTGGGAGACCATTTGTCTGTGATTGGAGGTAAAGCATTCGAATGCTGCTTTCCCTCCATGCAACAACTAAGAACACCACTAGCTTGTTACTCAAAGAAACATTATTTATCAAGTTGGTGATCTTTTATTGTACATTGATTATTACCTGTTATAATGTATGAAGTATAAAACTGAATATGGCATATGCCATGAATGTAATTATGTTTATTTTGAGCATTAATGTAGTTGGAATGAAAATTTGTAAACAATGTATTCTAGTCTTGATGAGAAAGTGAAATGAATCTTGAAATGCTTGATAATATTAAGATGAAAATTTATCTGAATGTTTTATTCTTTGTAATAACGTTTCTCATTATAGTTTTACTATCTCTTTTGGAATGATGTATTATTATTATACCTATGATTAAAACAAATATAGATTATGAATGATTTTTTTATATATAAACTTAGGGTCCGTTACAGTTTCCCATTGCGTTTCTCCAAAAGGATTGGAGTTTCAATAGGTTTAGAACAAGAATTCAAAAGGATTTAATCTTAAATGGATCACCTGACATTGACAAAAGGTAGTACTATTTATCCAAACAAAACAATAATTAGAAATGGCATTGGCAATTGTATGTTCACCTCTCCCATATCTTGCTGGTCAGCATCTTTCCATTTACTTGAAGTGTCCCTTGCCTTCTATTTGTCTCACCCCTCTCCACATCCTCTTTGAGCTTTTCCATTCATACACATGCAGGTTTCATGAAAACAATTTAGTGAAATGTTCAGGTTATCCTGATACAATTGTTTGACAATATCCCAATCGTTTATATAAGCAGTGATCTATATTGCACTCTACGCATCTAATTTTGTGAAGCCAACAGTAAGATCTAGATTGCCAGATGCTCAAAATGAAAAATAAATAAAAAAAATCTTTCTAGAATCTGAAAATAAAACCTCGTCCCTTCATTATTACTGCAAGTTTGACATGGTACATTATTATACTTCAAGCCTATTTTTCACATTCCTCCATTTGACATCACCAATAATCTCCAGAAGAACATTTGTCATTCTCCTTGTTTAAAATTGTTGAAATAATTTGCATCTCTTACAGCAATTTCCTCTACAACAATCTTGGATATAAATTTCATTGTAGTGTGGCAGTCAGCACATACTTTAAGGTTCATAATAACTCATAATTAGAGATATTATGTTTCCACAGTCCATTATAATTGAATCAAAATTCTTGTAGGAAAAACATTGTGTGAGTTTTCTTAGTCTAAATTCTTCCTTTTTCTAATGATAGATCATCATAGAGTGTACTTGATAATGTTGATTTCAAATAGTTCATACGTGTTTTCCCAGAAGCATTTCAATTCAATTCTAATATTATTTCAAGGGGTGTGTTTTGCAAACCAAATGCAACTGCCAACTTTTCATTATGGTGTCAAAAGAAATAAATACTTTCCTTTCTCTTCCACATCATCAAGCAAATGTCTTGAATTTGGAAAATACTCTGCAGCCTTCATCCCCAAGCCATTGTCTCCATCCCTGCACAAATCTCTCTGTTTATGGATGTGATCTGTCTCCTACACAAAAAGCATGTACCATTTTATGGCCTTCAATCCAACTACATCCAAGGATCTTTTTAATTCCTCTATCTTTCATCAATTTCCTTACCATTTGAACCTCATCCCACCTGCTTACTTCTGCATAGATGTTTGAGAGAAGAACATAAGTTGCAGCATTTTTAGGTTCCAAATCAAAAAGTAGTGTTTCTGTAAATGCTCCTAAGCCTATATTCTTATGTGATCTACAGGCACTAAGAAAACACATCCATACAACCACCACAGGTTTAACTGGCATCTTAATAATAAAGTTTAGGGTGACCACAAGAAAGCCAGCACGAGCAAGAAGGTCAACCAGACACACGTAATGATCAATTGTAGGTGTAATGAAATAAGGGTTACTCATATGATTGAAGTATGTACAACCCTCCTCCACTAAACCTGCATGGCTGCATGCACATAGAACACAAGCAAAGCTTACAATGTCAGGATATGATCCAGAGTGCTTCATTAATTCAAACATTTTGAGAGCATCCGTGCAAAATCCATTTTGTGCATATCCTGCAATCATTGCATTCCATGAGACAACGTCTCTTTGAGGCATTCTGTCAAACAGTTCATGTGCCTTGTCCATTATTCCACATTTTGCATACATGTCTATGAGTGCATTTCCAATGACAATATCTGACAAAAATCCCCCTTCCATTATGTTTTGATGGATGCCCATACCTTGTTCCAAAGCTCCTATTTTGGCACAGGCAGGGAGAATGCTGGCAAAGGTTGTTGAGTCTGGCTTTACGCCTGCCAATTGCATATGCTTGAAAGTTTCTAAAGCCTTTTCAACAAATCCATTTTGTGCATATCCTGCAATCATTGTAGTCCATGAGACCGCATTTCTTTGAGGAACTCTGTCAAAAAGTTCCCGTGCCTTCTCCATGCTTCCACATTTTGCATACATGTCTACTAAAGCATTTCCAACTACCACATCTGACAAAAATCCCCCTTCCATTATGTTTTGATGAATGTCCATACCCTGTTCCAAAGCTCCCATTTTGGAACAGGCAGAGAGGATACTGGCAAATGTTGTTGAGTCTGGCTTTACACTTGCCAATTGCATTTGCTTGAAAGTTTCCAAAGCTTCTTCAACAAATCCAGTTTGTGCATATCCTGCAATCATTGCATTCCATGAAATGGCATCTCTTTGAGACATTCTCTCAAACAGTTCACATGCCTTGTTTATGTTTCCACATTTTGCATACATGTCTACCAGGGCAGTCACAACTATAACATCTGACAGAAATCCCCCTTCCATTATGCTTTGATGGACATCCATACCCATTTTCAAAGCTCCCATTTTGGCACAGGCAGGGAGGATGCTGACAAAGGTTGTGGAATTTGGCTTTATGCCTGCCAATTGCATTTGTTTGAAAGTTTCGAAAGCCTTTTCAATGAATCCATTATGTGCATATCCTGCAATCATTGCAGTCCAGGAGACAACATTTCTTTGAGGCATTTCATTGAATAGTTTGTGTGCCTTGTTTATGTTTCCACATTTTGCATACATGTCTACTAGAGCATTTCCAACTATAATATCTGACAAAAACCTCCCTTCCATTATGCTTCGATGGATGTACATACCCAGTTCAAAAGCTCCCATTTTGGCACAAACAGGAAGGATGCTGGCAAAGGTTGTCAGGTCTGGATTTACACCAGCCAGTTGCATTTGCTTGAAAGTTTCTAAAGCCTTTTCAACAAATTCATTTTGTGCATATCCTACGATCATGGCATTCCACGAAACCACATTTCTCTGAGGCATGCTGTCAAACAGTTCACGTGCCTTGTCTAGGCTTCCACATTTTGCATACATGTCTACCAGGGCCGTTGCAACTACAACATCTGACAATATCCCTCGATCCTCAATACTTTGATGGATGTTCATACCCTGTTCCAAGGCTCCCATTTTGGCACAGGCAGGCAGAATGCTAGCAAAGGTCGTGGAATTTGGCTTTACTGCTGCCAATTGCATTTGCTCGAAAGATTCTAAAGCCTTGTCAACAAATCCATTTTGTGCATACCCTGCAATCATGGCATTCCACAAAATGACATCTCTTTGAGGCATTCCGTCAAACAGTTCACGTGCCTTGTCTATGCTTCCACATTTTGCATACATGTCTACGAGGGCCGTTATAACTACAACATCTGACGAAGATCCCCTTTCCTTTATGCTTTGATGGATGGCCATACCCTGTTCCAAAGCTCCCAATTTGGCACAGGCTGGGAGGATGCTGGCAAAGGTTGTGGAATTCGGTTTTACACCTGCCAATTGCATTTGCTTGAAAGTTTCTAAAGCCTTTTCAACAAATCCATTTTGTGCATATCCTGCGATCATTGCAGTCCACGAAAACACATCTTTTTGAAGCATTTTGTCAAACAGTTGGCATGCCTTGTCTACGCTTCTGCATTTCGCGTACATGTCTAACAGGGCGCTTACAACTCTACCATCTGACAAAAATCCTCTATCCATTATGCTTTGATGGATTTCCATGCCCTGCTCCAATGCTCCAATCTTGGCACATGCAGGGAGTACGCTGGCAAATGTGAACTTATCGGGTTGGAGATCTGTTTGTTGCATATGGTGATAGAGTGTGACCGCCTCGTGAGCATACCCATGTCTTCTGTACGCTGTAATAATCGTATTCCACGAGACGCTGTTTCGTTCTTTCATGTGATCAAACACTTTTCTGGCATCAACCAAACTTCCGCACTTGACATACATGTAAATAATCCTATTATGCAAAGTTGAGCATGTAGCGAAGGCAAATCGCCTGTGAGCGATGAAAGAGTGGACATTTTTGTGGACAATTTTCCCTTGTGAAATCGCGTTGCTGAGAATAGAGGTCTGCAATAATTGAAGATATGCAGAGTACTTTTCAGGTGGGTTGTGTATAATAAGCGGAATGTGCAATTTCCCCAACATAATGATGTGAGATTGAGATGAGTAGTGGATGGTAATTGCATTTTATGATTGTAATTAGAGCGTGGATACAGCGTAATTCTGTTCCTGTCTTCCACAATGGCATTGCCAGTGGTAAGCATGGAAGCAAGTTTCGAGTAAATTAGAACCTTGAAAGGTAACCAGTTGAGCATTGCCAGCTTTCAAAACCAAACATACATTCATACGTGAATTGATTACTGTCTCGTTACCACAGTGAATAGTCAACAAGATGATTAAACCCTCGAACAAGAAACAGTCAATCTTAAATCGTTCTAGATTACTATTTGGAAGCATCTTAAAACAAATGGAAAGGATTGTCAGATTGCTATCAGGATTCAATGTTGTAGCTTTTGGTCAAATTTATGGACTCAAGTTTTATGAGGAGTGATTCACAATAATTTATTTTATATGAGAATGAATATAGCACTTCATACTTATTGTATCTAGGTGTTGTTCATATAGGTGAATCATCAAGATTTTCAAAAGAAAGGATGTTATGGTCCCAATATATGTTTTTTCAAATTTTTTTCTAGAATAGAAAGTGAATTATGTTATGGTCACAATCTTTTATTGGGCAATTTGAATCATGGACCTCTAGGATATGGTCCAAAGAATGATCCACTAGAAAATTCGGCTGGAAGGAATTATAGAATATTTAATAGAAAGGACAAAAGTTGTGATCAACTATGCGGTGAGTGGGAGATGCTTGCATCTAGATGTTTATCCTTCAATTTAAAATGGATTTAGTATGGATATGTTTTAGACTTTAGAGCTCTATTTGTCATGCCTTGGGTGCGTAGGTGTTGTTGAAGATTACCATAATTGAAGTTTGAGAGTTTTTTTTTGAACTTTTAAGACTTTTTTTCATTGAATTCATGAGTGTTGGCTAGTTAAGAGACATGGAGTTGTCAAAGTTGCTAAAGGGTGCACAATACTACTAAAGTGTAGGGTAGTTGTTGACTTTGAAGGAGGTCATTTGAGTTGGTTTCTATCCCTATGGGTAGTGACAAGTGACAAATGTTAAGATAACGTGACATTAAACTTGCAAACTCAATGTCATTTATGTGTCTCCAAGTTCCTTGAAATTGTTAACTAAGACATGTAATAGTAAGGAAAAGACATTGTGGATAAAGTAGCCTCCTTTAGGCATCCACATTGGGACATGAAGGTTCTTTAGGCACATAGGAATGGAAGGAGAAAGGTTGTCCATTGGGTGATCCCAAAATTTATCGGAGAGTTACAAAGCATTCAAAAGGCAAGAGGTTTGAGTGGCTATGGGTTGGGTATCCATGTTGGAGCCACTTGAAGGAATTTAATGATTTATCACGTCTCTTAGTTGTTCACTTTCCTAGATGTGGGTTTTATAAAGTGGTTTCTTGGCTCTTGTTTTGGGAAACAACAATGGTTTTTCCAATCCAAGTTTTATATAAATTGGAGCCATGACATATGGGTTTCATCATGGTTATTTGTAGGTTTCCAGGTGATTTATGATTTAGTTGAAGGAGTGAAGTGTATTTTGTATCATTCTCTCTTTTGAAGAGTAATAATATACTTGCCCTATTTCCTCAGTGGAGTTTTTTTTTCTTGAAAGGGTTTCTCCTTGCAAATATGGCGTCTCATTTGCTTTTCTAATTTTATATTATTATTGAATGTTGCAATCACTTTCATATTTCAGATTCAATATCTTCTTTTAAATTTGTAATCATATAAAGTTTTTATTGCAAGCTTTCTTCACCTTGATTCTCAACATTTAGTATTAGAGCTAATGGTTTTGTTAAGAGGGGGATGTTTTTCTCTTTATTTGTTGAAGGTTTTTTGTTGGATTTAGAGTTGTTTTTGCATGCTTTTGTAGTTTTGAGAAAAAGATTGAAATCCATGGCCTCTACTTCTCACATAGATATTGAGAAATTCAATGACACTGACTATGAGATGTAGAAACTAGAGATGAGAAATCTTTTGGAAGAAATAGATTAGTGGTTGTTGGTTTCACAAGAGACAAATCCATCTACCATAATCAATGAATATTGAAAGAAAATAGGCAAGAAGGAGCGAGGAACTATTTAGTTGTGTCTTACTGATTTTGTCCTCTTGAATGTCTCCAATAAAGACTCCTCATACAAGTTGTGGAAGATGATATGTGAAATTTATTAAACCAAAAGATTGTCTAATAAGTTCTGATTAAGTCAATCGAGAAAGTACAATAACCCATAACATCAAGCCCGAAGGTAGTTCAAAAGGAATTCATAAGGAGTGAATTCAACTAGCAAACCAAAATAGACAAAAAAACCTTAAAAGTATCAACAACAAAGACAATCAAAATCAAGAACCAAAAGACACAAGAAATTAGATGGACGAGGATTTAACCTCCTTCCATTCCTAATTAAGCCCCTTTAGAGTTTCCAAGAAAGATCCCTTCCCAAGCGGGTGCTGAACTAAGGCCAAAGTAGAAGGACCCTCTTTTGCCATTTGAGAAAAAAACTTGCAAATTCTCCTCTCTTTTCTTCTTTTTTCTTTCTTGTACTCCAATTTCTCTTGGAGGGTGTTGAAAGAGGTCGCCATCTTTTTCATCATCTGTTTGTTGAAAGTGACGATTTTCACAAGCTTTTTGTTCACTTGGTTTTGGTTAGTTTTAACATTGGCTAGAGCCAACAACATTTCTTGTTTCTCCACTTCATAGGGAATCATGGCCTTCAATTCACGAACTTGTTTCTCAGTTGTGTCCCAATTATAATATTTCATGGCAAGTTCATTGACTGCTTGCCAAACACAATCTTCCACAATAGTCTGAGACCAATCCCCAACTTTATCCTTAGCCTTCGCAATAGCTTCCAGACTGTTAATCTTTTTCTTGGTCGTATGAAGCTAAGCAATAAGACATTCGATGATTTCATTCTGACGGTTATAGAGGATGCACAACTTATCCACAATGCGGGGGTAGTCATGTAGCTCATCTTCAAGGCTGAAGTTGTGGGAATAGGGAGGAGAAACATTCCTCGGGACGTCAAGATCACCTTTAAGGGAATATGGGGTAGAAATATGAGAAAGGGGTTTTGAGAGTAACTGATAATTTTAAGGGGGGTATCCTCAAGGGTCCACTCTAATTCTAAGACCAAGAAGGGGAATAATCCCTGGAGACAATGATGATTTCTTCAATATTCTTATATTTTCCTAAAGCTTTCAACTTGGCCTTCCTTTGAGGATTAACCCTAGTCAAACTAGGAGGAGTAACTGTAGTAGAAGGGGAAGCCATTTTACTATCTTGTTGGTTGCTGAGCTCACCAATGATAGGAAAATTTTTAGGGCCAACCTTAAGGGTAAGAGCCAGATCAAAGTTATACAAGTGAAGGATGAGGCCTTGGTGCAAAGTGCCCCCATTGGTTTTGGATTTAATAATAGATTGGGATAGTGAGGATAAAATCCAAAAAGGGAAATTAAGCTTGATACCATGCCAAAAATGATTGAGCATAGGAAGGATGTGGGAGTGGAAGCATTTGAAACTACCTTTGAGTGTGATGAATTCGATTAGCACCAGAGCCACATCCTTCCATTTATCGGAAGCTCTTCACGGTTGAAGCCACAGACTCGACCAAGATCACAAAAGAGATGCTAACAATAGTCACTTTGCCTTGGTCCCAAGACTTCGCAAACTTGTTTGATAATTATAGATCATAACCCTTCATCCCCTCAATATAATTGTCCATATGGACCACTTGAATAATAGGCCAAAGAGTGGTATTTTTCTTGAATTCTTTACAATTATCAGAATATGTCTATATAAGGTCTCCCCCCATGGTTTCCTTACTGTAATTCACATAGATAGAAAAAGAAACAAAGAAAAGGTAGTCGCCAAAAATGAAAGTGAGAAAAACTAGAGAAGTTATCCCAATTAAAAGCCTTACCACAAGGTAATAATTACCTCTTAAAACACATATGCAGTCATGATAAATGTATAGTGGGAAGTGGGCATTCTTCACCATGTATGGAAAGATCTTGATTCATGACCTCATGTGCCTCATGAGGCAAGTCTTGAACTTTGAACTATGTTTGTAAGGAGTCAATGGAACTGTTAGGGCATTTTTTTGTGGGAAGTGGGCATTCTTCACCATGTATGGAAAGATCTTGATTCATGACCTCATGTGCCTCATGAGGCAAGTCTTGAACTTTGAACTATGTTTGTAAGGAGTCAATGAAACTGTTAGGGCATTTTTTCGCTATAGGGCTAGGGTAAGGGGTTTTGTTTCGTTTGCCTGTGCTTTCTAATATTTAGATTTCTATCGGTAGGTTTTTTTTTTCGTCATTGATTTAGTGTCCCGATTGCAACCCTTTATGAATTTCTCCCAAGGGTCTATGTGAGAGGAACCTCCTTACAGCAATATGGTGAGAATGCACAAAATAACAGATTATAGAGCAATAGAAGAACTCAGAATGAATCTATTGATCGCGGGCCACTTCGAGGGGGTAACCTCCTTTGAGCAAGCTCAATACAATAAATTCG
>MU223312.1:1042770-1059541 GCA_018584345.1 Thuja plicata | reverse complement strand
AGTACAACTCTCTTACTAAATCTTCAACCTTGTTTACTAAAGGAAACTTCTTCACAACTCTAAAAGCAAGATTCATCCTGTGGGCCATACAGTGAATCCCAACAACATATGGTGAACAAGAAGCCTGTATCTTTGTGCAAAGACCATTCCTTTGACCTTGTATTACTAAAGCTCCATCCGCTCCAACACAGATCAACTTCTTCGCTATTGTCAATTCATCCACAGTGCCATATTCAATTAAATGGCTCTTTACTAATTGAAATAAAGTTTCTGGTGTCGCATTGTCCCTCAATTTTGCAACAGTTAGTAGATGTGGTTGGCAGACATTATTCTGTACAGTATAAACATGCATGCATACCCACGACATATTATCTATTACTGTAACTTTGTCTAAGGACAATGCAATAAAGGTTGAATCTTTTATTTTTCTTTGTACATCCTCTATTTCAACCTGGGCAATACAACTTGCCCATTCCCATCCACTGTTTATTGACCAATGAGTGATAGGATAGTTAGGAACTTTCAAAAAGTGTAACAAACCACTCATTTCTGGATAGTCTGTCATTGGACGCCCTCTGCTCAAAATATGGAAAAAATTATTAATTGAACAAATTTTCCGCGTTCTTCTACTTCACTTGCTTTTGCAAAAATAGCATTAATAGAACCTTGAACTTCACCAGGCTTCGTCTTAAATTTCTGAAACAAATAATATTCCTTAGCATGCCTTTGATGTTGACATTTCTCCTTTATTTTATATCTTACCACTTTTATTTCCTTTCCATCTACAGTTGAGGTTTCGTAAACCTTACCAACATGTTTCTCTATGGTGTCCAATTTAAGCTGCAACTGCTTTTCTTTTTTATACTTCCAACTACAAATCATACATCTGCATTCTACTGGTGGCTCACCTACAATTGGATTGTCCACGGGTTCAATGAATGGATACTTTGCCACCCAATCAGATTTAAATCTCCTGGACGTCTCCCATTGATGATCTATTTTTTCTTTTGATTTTCCTCTCCCTTTAGTGTTACTGTTAATTGAAACATCATCATCACCAAAGTCGATCGATTCACCCTGGTACTAGTTATTTACTTGAAATTCATCTTCAAGGTCATCTTCATGAGAGATATTAGGTTCCGCAACTTTAGGTTGCCTAGTTTGTTGAATAGACTCCTATGTAAGTTTATAACCTTGAAGTTGCACAGGTTCCTCTGATGACGTACCTTCCTCACTTTGACCAACACCATGACCATTTTGTCTGCCCCCGCCAAAGTATGAAGATATTTTTCTATATTTTTTTGGCCTCTCTTGGACATCTCTAGATTCTCCACCTTCAATAGACCTCTTCCTGTTTAACTTTGATTGTGACATCTCCAACAAATTAAGGCTGCAATAAAATTTTACTTGAATAATTATAAGATACTAAGGACTCATAGTCTTTCCGGTTCGCTACTGATTGCAATTGTTAGCTCATAATCAACTGATTTTTTGTACTCCTAAATCTCTTGAAACTATCCTTATATACAAATGCTTATTTTGAATTTTGGCAAAGGGGACGACGTTTGCATATGATAAAAACAAATATTTGGTGAACCCCGCGTAATTCCAAGTAATTGACTAGGCGAATAGGGCAGGAATTTGGGACACGATGAATTACGATGCATGGTGAATTGGGTCCTAGTGTAAATAAAATTTTAACTTGGGATAATGGGCCTTTGGCGAATCGTGATCCTTGATAAATACCCCTTCCTTAATCTGTGGCGAATAATAGTAAATATACAATAGATAAATGTGTGAACAACCCAATACCGTAGTGAAATTATATGCAAATAGTGGCGAGCAACCCGACCAATTAATGTGTTTTTTATAAAATCTGGGCAAACCGGTCAAACAGTACACTACGCATTTTTTTGCCAAATTCTATACGCCCGACGGGACATATTCACCAATTGGCAAAGAATCGCCACTAAAAAAATCCCTGGGTCACCAACAAACCAGAAAGGGTTGATTCTCCAAGTTAGGGGATTAGAGGAGATATCCTAATGACTATACACTTGAGTACCAAGTCTTAAAGATAGACCCCTTTCAAGGGATGAGAAAATAGAGTAGAATTCCAAATGAGTGTTGTGAATCCACTAGTCTTTCCAAAAATGAACATTTTTTCCGTTCCCTATTTGCTAGACACAACCTTGTCTAAAAATAAGAATAGTTTTGAGAAGGTTGTTTTAGATATTAAAACCATGAGGCAAAGGATTTTAAGGGAACCTTAATCCTCCCATAATCTGAAGATATTTAGAGACTAAGATGTTCCACTAATTAGCAAAAATATTGATGAGCTTCTAGCCATTTTTTATCAAGAGGGCCAGATTTAGAAGACTTGAATTTATGACATTAAGACTATTAGATTAATCTTATGGAAAGATAAGTGCTGAGAGGGGAGGGGTGAATCAATGCTTTAAAATTTTTAACTACTATTCATTCCTTTTCACCGAACTGAATATCATTCATAAAAACATTGAAAAACATATAACATAAATTATAAAACTGTGACACACAACACCATGATTTTTGGTCATGCACAAATCCTTGGTTAGAGGAAAAAAATATGGTGGGGATGAGACCCACAATCCTTCACTTATACAAAATAAAGGTTTCTCAATTAGAGCTACAATGTTAGCTACTTCTGGTAGCTTACCCTGTTAGGAGTATTATACTCGGTCAAAAGTATAAAAGACTTATTCAGTCTACCTAGTTAAAGGATTTTGCAATCTCTCATCTAGGAGATGTACCCAGTTAGAGGATTTACAAAATAAGACCTATTAAGGCCTACCCACTGGATGAGATTTCTACTCTCCTAACTATTCCAAATACTTATTACAAAAATGTCTGCAAGTATGCATCAACCATAATGTTGTTCAAACTCTTTATGCTCTGCAAGTGCATTACCTCTTTGTGCACTCGGTAACTTATCTATTTTGCACCCTATATTTTCTTCATTTTGAATTTATCTCTATTGCTGTAACTTCTTCTCTCTCTGTAATATTTTTCCTCTTCTCTGTCTTTGTATATTATTCAACATCCCACTGTTATCTTCATGTTTTTGTTCATTTTATATGATCTTAAGTTGTTAACCTAATTAGATCCTTCTCCTTTTGCAATGGAGGTGAGGTGGTGCAAGGTTGGTTTCATTCCCAATGTATTTATTGTTCTTTAATATCATTGGTTGAATTAGCTTGTGATCATGTGCAATCCCAATGTTCAACCTAGCTTCTGTCTTGAATACTGTGAAAGTTTTCCCGCTCGGCATCCAAGTTTAGTGTATTCAAATTTCAATTTTTATGTTGGCCCTGGTGTGTTCAGTAATGTGCTTTGATCTTTCTTAGTGACATAACGTTGATCAGTGACTAAATCTGCTCGTTGACTAACTCTACTTTGTATCTTGATGACTAACTCTGCTCAGAAACTATTCTCTTCTTAACTTGGTAGCTTGCTACTATTCAGTGCTCAGTGTCATTGATACTCTTCTTTATTGACTGTCTCCCTTAGTGTATTCTCCTTCTCTACCAATTGTCTTCATTGACTATTATGACTTTGACAAAACTAATGACAAAAAACTATCTCATAGGAGTATCAATCACCCCCTTTGGCATTAGTTGGTATTTTAACAAAAACTTTAAAGTCATCAAAATTTTGTGTAACTCCCCCTATACACATGCTTATATCTCCCTTACCATTATATCTCCCTTTATACTATATTATCCCCTTATGTGCTATATTAATACATACTATATTATCCCCCTTTTTTTGACAAATCTGCAAAAATCAAAATTGCTTAGGGCTTGGTGGGATATATGATACCTTATAAAAATGCGAGCGTACTTCTTCTGTACATTAACTAGGGATGAATCCCATGCATCTTTAAGTGTTTGAAGTATAACAAGTTGAGTAGAAACATCAGCTGCAAATCCAATGATGGTGTCAAGTGAACTACTGTCGGGGGTGTTGACCAACTCTTTGGCCTTCTTCAAATGCGTTTGCATGGATTCCATGTGGGGAATCAAAATTCCTTGTAGTTGTATAAGTTCTATCCTTCTCTTATTCTCTTCTTGTTGTAGTTCTTGCTTCATTCCCATCAAGTGTTTAAAACTCAAGTAATAGACTTGTAAAGAACCAGGCTCAGTAAAAACATTTTTCAGCTGCTCGGTCAACTCGATCTCAATAGACTCATCTTTCTTCTTGATATCCTTGATAATGTATGAAATAGAACAAACTTTATGAAAGATTAAAGTATATAAGACAACTTTGTCTCAATATTGGTAGATGCCTCAGAAAGTGATACCTTATCAATTGCAATGTTGTCTAGAATTGATTCAAACATTTTCAGTTCCATTTTCCTCAAGTGAATCTTCATCATGTAATCAATAGTGTCTTGATTTGGATTTCAGACTTGCTCCACTAGTCCTTCTACCTGACAAATGATATCTTCTATTTCATCAACATTGGCATATGAGACAATGTCCTGTAAGACATCCTTGACGCTTTCCAATACATGAGTCTTCTTCCTCTTTTGAAGTAATTTATTTTGCATTGCCTTACGTTTAACTAATTTTTCATAGTCATTCATTTCATCATTGTCCATATTAGATGGGTCAACATTTGGTAAAATTATTGGTTGACTCAAATCTACATTTTTCCTCTTCTTTTATTTCTTCTTCTTTGCTATCTTCTTTGGTGAATGAGATGCCTTTAGTGCATCATATGTTGTCTCTGTTGTACTTGTTCTAGCTCTTTTCTCTTCTTTTTTGTTTTCTTCCTTCTTCGCTTCCTATTTCCCTTCTGCTTTATTTTCTCCTAGTGTGTCCCATTTCTTCTCATTTGTGTGTTTATTGGCTTCCTTTTGTTCCTTTGGCTCATCTTTGTTAGGCTCTTGTTGCTATGCATTGGACTCAGTTGGGGGAACTGATTCGGTGTTCAGTAATGCTTGTTTCTCAATATTCGTAACCTTCTTGGTGTTATTGAATTTGGATCGCAAGTCTCTGACCTCGCATGTATGAAGATTATTCTATAAAGATCTAAATGTATATGGCCAAAACTGGGAAGGCCTTACATCCCAAAATGTATAAAGTTTGATGAAATAATAAGAATATTATGCTTTCTTTCTCTCCCTTTCTGTGTATGTTTCTTCCGAGTTATTCTGCAAGCTGGTTTGGGTAAGCTGGGAGTGCCTTTGGCCCTAGTTTTCCCTACCCTCCTTGCGTCACATTTGTTCTGAATTGATGTCCTTGGTTGCCATAACATTCTCATCTTGTGATGTATCATCTCTGGGATCTTTATCGGTAATATCCTCAATAAAAACTTCATCGCTATCAATTGTCAAATCAATAGGGTTGTTCTTACCTTGATCATCTTTGGAAACTTCATCAGTTATGTTCTCCTTGTCTTGATTAGCTTGAGATTTACGCTCTTTGATTTGCAATATATCTCTCCATTTTTCATCAGCTTCCAACTATAATTGCTCCAAGTTTCCTGTCATAATCCTTAAAGATCTTTCTTTAAAAATAAATCATTTAGAGTTTTGTTTCAAGGTCTCCTCAATTTCTTCAACAGATAGATTTGATACAGTTAGCACAAGAGATCTTTCCCTCATTTTTTTTAGAATTCATAGCATATTTCCATCTTGCATCTATGTTGTTGTATAACTCAATAGGCAAAAATGTGATAACTTCAAGTGGTGTATATCTGAATTTGTGTAAAGAGTAAACAATTGCATCTTCAATTTTTACCTTTTTCTGTTTGCTTTGAGTATTGTACTTTGCTTGCTTCATTACTCTGAATGTTCCATACTTATTCATTGTGTCCAAAATTTCATCTAGACTTCCTAGTGGTGGAGGCTTGTTCTTGACAACTTTGGGTTTTCTCAAATCTTCAGACTCTGAGTTAGTGTCTGGTGGTAGCTTGAATTTTCTCCTTGGTCTAGTGTTTTCTCTCTCTCAGTTCAGCGGAATTCTTCTTTTCTTTCGGTGATGCTGTAGACCTTGTTGATGATCTAGTAGATTTGGGGCTCGGTGAAGGCTTCAATACTTGTGGTTTCCTTCCTTCCACTCTAGAGGTTTCTTCCTCACCTTCTTCATTATCAGTTCCCAAATCCTTAGTCAAATTAGCACTCATCTTGCTAGATTTTCTTTGAGTTTCAGGTACTAAGATAGTTGCTTAATTGTAGCCATAACTTCTTCATATGTTCCATACATGTTGGCTCTTTTATCAGTAGGCTTAGCTAACAAAGTTTTGATTTGTTGAGATGTAATGTTTATGTCCATATCATATCCCATAGGATCTAGACATATGCTGCTAGGCTCGATTGCATTGATAAAACATGAGTCTATGTCTACCTCAAAACAGATAGAATCGTGACATTTCTCAACTAATTGAGGTGGAAGTATAAATTTTTGATGCATCATTTTTTGTAATTTAGATAAGTAATCATTCATAACAATGTCAAGATTCTCTCCCAGACTCTTTATGTATTCACGGATTTGATAAATGACTGGTTTATCAACACTCCATTTCATATTTCCAATAGATGGAAAGAAGTTCTCAAAGTAAAAGTATATGCATACTAGTGGTGAATCAAATTGTAATGTATTTGTCTTGGCTTTCCTTATAGTTTTCATGTTATCTTCAATTTGTTTCAAAAGTATATCACATAGATCAATCTGCATATCTTATTTTACAATCTTATAAGCCAGATCAACAACTCCACAAGATATGCTGTCCACTCAGGATGATTGGAATATTTGGTAGGACAAGATGTTGCATGCAAACTTCAACTCAGGGTGTTCAATGGTATAAATATTTAGACCTCTCCTATCCCATTTGGATTTGGTTAGCTCACTTAGCTTGATCTTCTCAATCTGTTTGATAGATTTAGGCTCTTCTCCAATCCTTATCCACTCGGTCTTGAATACCTTCGGGATATGTAGGAAATGTGTCAAACCTTTTGACTCTAGAAGAATATGATCTCTCTTTAGTTTCCCATCTGCACATAACTTCTGGTAAGATTAATCAATCTCTGCTTCACAAATCTCCTCAACCTTACAATGGGTGAAAGTTTGCACGTCTTCGATCAATAGAACTCTTTCCAGAATGGATAAAAGTGATCCCATCATGTTTGGTTCAGCTTCCTTTGTAGAAATTGACTTGTACTTAGAATTAATAGACTCAACATTCTCAACCACAACTGGGTTTCGAGGTTTCGAGGCCATAGCCTCTTATCAAATACAAAAACTTTTGAACTAGGATTTTGCGTCTATGACTCAGTTGCACTACACAACTAGGGAAACACCAAAAATACCTTGAAATAGATTCAAATATGCTCAAATTGGTATATTATTACCTTCACAATCACTCTAATCTTCTTGAGGACTCATTTCTCCAACCCTACTCACACTGCTCTAGAAAATGTTAAGTAACAATGATAGATGATGCAGTCTATATATGGCTTTTTATAGGTTTAGGGTTTCCAACAGTCTTAAAGTAGAAATTAATGCTCTGTCAACTTAATTTACATAATACATAACTTTATTTTCCTTTTACCTAATAAATATGAAACATAAACTCAATAGTATGCATCCAATTGCATCTAAGTATGCTCATATGGAACTCTGTAATGCAGAGATGACAATAAGAAGTGTGGTCTTCCTCCTTTGTCTTCAATGAAACACCTAACTCAAATAATACCCTCCTAGGATCCTAGATCCTTCCTTAGACAATATATTCTACCTATTCAAGATGGTAGAACCACTTATCAACTCTTCCCAATTGAATACCACTAAATTCAAGATCTTGTGTTTTTGAGCTTTAGGGACACTAGCCCTATTCCAAGCCACAAACTAGAAGTCTTCACTAGTGACTTCAATAACCCAAAATAATTATTGGGAAACCTTCCTTATGCCACCAGGACCAAGAATCACCCTTTGGTTTGGTCCTCCAACTACCGTACAATACCTATCTAGGATTGTCCTAGAATTCCTTGTAGGTCTATCCAAGTGGTTATTTGGGATTAAATTTTCCTCCCGATCACCTTTTAGGAAAATAAGGATATAAACAGATACCCTTTTGGAAGTTATGTCATACCCCAAATCCCTAGAATCCAAATCCACTCCAGCAATGCCTAACACTCACCAAGTTCGCAGACCTAATTGGCCAAATTAGGCTTGGATATCAAAGAAAGTACTAGAAATTGGGTACATGGGATTGAAAAAGTGCTTCATACCTCTTCAAATAACTCCCCAAAACTCAAATCCACTCTTATTTCACTCAACCAAACTATCTAACAAACACAACTCTTCATTCTCCTTCATTCTAGGCTGAATACATTAAGATATTCAGCCTAGGGCTTGATGCATGAGGGATTTACCCTTCGATCCATCTCCTGAGCTTTTAGAAAGCTTAAATATACCATCCTAACTTGCATTTTCTAGGATCTTTGTGAATTACACCAAACAGAATGCAAGTTAGGACTCCATTAGTGAAATGTGCTTCTAGTAAGCCTCTTCCTGGATTGTTTTTGGAAAACTGAATCAAAACACCTCAAACCAAAACCAAATGACTTCAAAAAAATTTGAATTTTATGCTGACATAGAAGAAATTCAAATCATCAATTTGGTTTTCAGAGATCACACCAGACACGACTGTACAACTCAGAAATGCTCAGAAAAACTCTTCATCTTCCATTCCAAATGCATCAAAACTTCAATACAAAAATGCTAACCATATAGGTTCAAAGTAAGCACTTAAAAAAAATTCATAAGTGAATTCAAATTGATCCAAAACACCCTATGAATATTGGGATTCCATCTTGCAACTTTCAAGCAACTTTTGGAAGTTGCATAAGCAACTTTTTGACAACTTTTGCAACATTTGGCAAAATCTTGTCTTTTGTACTCGAAGACTTTTGGAATGAGTCCAAACCTATTAACTTGACATAAAATGATCAAAATGACATGGATCCAAATATATAACACTAAGGACTCTTAAAAACATAAAATCATGCTTAAAGCAACTTAAGCCTAACTAGGTGATCCAAATGGCCTAAGGCATCTCTAGGCTCATAAGATTGCCTAAGAGATCCTTGACCATACACATGGATCCAAAACCAAAATAGGATGATCCTCTGAGATCAATCCATTTATTAAAAACACAATTCTTGCAGAATGACAGTCCATTAGTGACAGTCATGGGTGCACTACACCATACTCCCTAAGACAAAATTAACTCAAGTCCCTTGAGTTGAGAGATCTTTCAGATTGAAACTAGTATTCTTGATATCTTCAAGTGTCAACCAAGTAGAATCCTCCACTAAATGGTGTTTCCATTTGAATAGATATTCATAGAAAGTGGATCTCCTTGTTTGTTTGGCTATCCTCTTATCCATTATATATTCAATCTCTTGTGTTGGTGGTTTAGGTAGATCTTGTGGCTCCTTGTCTTGTGGTAGATCTTGAGCATCTGCAATGGAGACATCAGTGACAAGACCTTTATATGGATATAGGTCAGCTACATTGAAAATGAGAGATAAACCAATGGTTGAAGGTAATTCAATTCTATATGCATTATTTCCACATTTCTTCAAGATTTTGAAGGGGCCAATCTTTTTCATCATCAGCTTGGTGTACTTTTCCTTGGGTAGTCTTTCTTTCTTTAGGTGAACCATAACCATGTCTCCAACCTTGAATTGGAAATATCTCCTCTTAACATCTGCTTCTTGTTTATACTTCTCAAAATTTTGTTGCAGTTTGTCTTTCACTTATTGATGGATGTTCTTCATTACCTCTGAAAATACTTAGCTTGAGCACTCCTTTGGTCAAAATTTTGGATGTTTCTTAGTTCCAAGACACCCCTAGGGTGGGATCTATAGACAATTTGGAAAGGACCGAGTCCTAAAATTCTTTTGATAGAATAATTATAGGAGAACTCTACTTGTGGAAGGATTGAGACCCATGCCACTCCATACTCCTTTGTCAGACACCTTAGAAAGTTTCCCAAAGATCTGTTGATGACTTCAGTCTGTCCATCTGATTGAGGATGGTAGGCAGATGAAATAGCTAGATTTGTTCCAAGTTTCTTCCACAAGGTACACGTAAAATGTCCCAAAAACTTGGGGTCTCTGTCTGAAACAATGGTGAGTGGTAAACCATGGAGTCTTACAATCTCCTTGAAGAATAGCCCTGCAATACTTGAGGCATCATGTGTAGTCTTACAAGGTAGGAAGTGTGCCATTTTGGAGAACCTATCTACAACCACATAAACACTGTCATAGCCTGCCTTTGTCCTTGGAAGACCCAATACAAAATCCATGCTGATGGTGTCCCAAGGTTTGTTAGTAATGGGTAATGGTGTGTACAAGCCAGCATTTAAACTAGTGCCTTTGGATTTTTGACAAATTAGACAACACTCCACAAATCTCCTTATCTTGGTCTGCATCTTGGGCTAGAAGTAGAATCTTCTTACTAGATCAAGTGTCTTGTCAAGGCCAAAGTGGCCCGATAGAAATCCATAATGCTTCTCTATTATGATGTTCTCCCTCATGGAACAATCAAGGATGCATAATTGAATCCCTTTAAACAAAAATCCTTCTTGAATCATATATTCTACAAAATCAGTGTGATATCTATCTCATAGTTCCAAACAAACTTTATAAATTTCCTTGAAGTCTTCATCATTGGGATACATGTCCTTGAGGACAAAGATACCTACAATTTCTAAGGTCACTTCATGTATGGAAAAATTTCTTCTTCTCAAAGAATCAACCACCTTATTTTCTACCCCCTTCTTGTGTTTTATGGTGAAAGTGAATGCTTGCAAGTACTCCATCCACTTTAGGTGTCTATGGTTCAGTTTCTCCCACCTATTAAGAAAACTCAATGCATGATTGTCAATATATACAATAAATTCCTTTGGCAATAAGTAATACCTCCACTTTCTCAGTGATTGGACCATAGCATACATCTCCAAATCATAGGTAGAGTACTTTTATTTAGCTTCATTAAGCTTTTCACTAAAGAATGCCACAGGTCTCCCTTCTTGACTGAGAACACCCCTAATGGCTCTCTTACTGGCATCACATCAATGGTGAACACCTTATGGAAATCAGGTAGTATTAAGATAGGTTGTTGAGAGACCCTTATTTTCAAATATTCAAATGACTTGTCTACAACATCAGTCCATACAAACTTGTATTTCCTTCCCCCTTTGATAGTATCTATCATTAGTGCACTCACCCCACTGAAATTCTTCATAAATTTACTATAGAAACTAGGTAGCCCATGGTAAATTTTGACCTCACTGAAAGATTTTGGAGTGGCTCAATTTAGTATGGCTTCAACCTTGGAAGGATCCATTTTCAAATTACCCTTGGAGATGACAAAGCCAAGAAATATCAGTTCTTCTTGCATAAACACATATTTTCCAAATTTATCCTCAACTTTTCTTCATGTAGTCTCTTCATTACCATGTTAGATGTATCAAATGCTCATGTTTATCCTTTCTAAAGATCAAAATGTCATCTAAGTAAACAAAAACAAGGTAATTTATGAAAGGCTTAAGGACCTCATTCATCAATCTCATAAAAGTACTAGGAGCATTAGAGAGACCAAAGGGCATCACTACCCATTCAAAAAACCCCTCATTGGTTTTGAAAGTCGTCTTCCACCCATCCCCTTCTGTGATCCTAATTTGATGATACCCACTCTTTAGATCAATTTTTGATTAATATTTTTCTCCTCCTAGGCAATCCATGAGATCTTCTATCCTTGGAATAGGAAACCTACATATGATGGTTATACTATTAATGGCTCTAGAGTCAGTACATAGCCTCCATGTACCCTCCTTCTTAGGTGATGGGACTACAGGGACTGCAAAAGGACTTATGCTCTTCCTAATGAAACCTTTCTCCATCAATTCTTGAATCTGTATTGCAAATTCTGCATTTTGGTCAGGGGTCAACTTGTAAGAAGACTTATTTGGAAAGGTAGAACCATGTATGAGGTCTATAAAGTGGCTAATATCTCTCCGTGGTGGCAAAACATTTGTGCTCTTGTTCGCAACTATTCCTTTGTATTTGTTCAACAAATCTTGCACTTCTTTGGGGCCAACACTTCTCTAAGGTTCATGACCTTTTGGTATCCTTTTAGGCTTTGTTTTGAGCTTTACTATGATTAAAAAACAAGGTGTGTCTCTTTCCTTAAGGGCTTTCAAAAATTAATTTTCTCCCACTAAGGTAACACTGTTTGTTAAAGCTTTGTCTTCTCCAAATCAGGGAGGGGTGTCATAGTGTAACTAATCCCATTCTTAGTTAAAGTATACACATTTTTCTTACCCTCATGTTGAGAATCAACATCATATTACCAAGGCCTTCCTAGGAGAATATGACATGCATCCATATTCACAACTTCACACAACACTTTATCTTTCTAATCTCCTACTTGAAACTCTCCCCAACATTGCTCATCTACCAAATTTTTTTGTTCTTTATTAAGCCAAGATACTTTAGAAGGGCTTGGATGGGTTATTTTATTCAAACCAATTTTATCTATCATTGCATTAGAAACTAAATTCTCTACGGAACCAGAATCAACAATAACTTTGCAAATTTTACCAAGTACCTTGTAGTGAGTTCATAATAGACTCTTCCTTTGTGGAGGCTCCTTGGGAGTTGGCACCTTCAAGAGTGTTCTATTGAACATTATGCACTCTCCTTGCTTAGGGTCTGTAGGTTTGGATGTACTGGTGTGATAGGAAGTCTTGCTTTGATAGACCTCATCTTGGGTGAGTTGGACTCTCCTATCTCCTCTTGATGTGCTGGCCTTGTTTGGGCATCTCAAAGATTGGTGACCAATTTGATTGTAGGAGAAACACTTTCCAGTGAACATAGAGGTAATTCTACCTTCTAACCTTCCTCTTCTATTGCCTCTACCCCCTCTAAAATTACCTCTGTGATTATTCTCTCTACCATACTCTTGGTGATTTGATTCTCCTTATGGTCTTGGAGATGATCCTCTTCCTTGAAACCTTCCTCTACCTCTGAAACCATTTCCCCTTCCTCTATTGTTTTGTTCTCCTCTCCTCTTTTATTTCTCTTCAATCTTCATAGCCATCTAATAGCACTAGTGTATAGATTGGGGACAAAACAAACTTAGTTCATCCTGAATACTGTACTTAAGCCCATTCATCTATCTAGCAAGTTTTTGTTTCTCACTTTCAGGGGTCTTTGTCTTCATAGAGATCTTGTGAAATTCATCAGTGTAAGATCCCACATCAAGATCCTTCTGCTTCAAATTTTGTAACTTTTATACACTATATTTTGCACCCTAGGTCAAGCTCTTGTAGTTTTGATAATCTAGTATAACATGGGAATCATTTCCAGGTGTGGGACCTCTGCTGATTGAAATGAGACCTCCAGATTCTAGGCTGGTTCCTCTTAGATAATCACCCAAATTTTCTTCTTAACATGAAAGTAAACTCTTAAGGGAAAAGGGGTAGAAATAATGCATGGAAGGAAAATAACTGAATAAGCAAACTATCCTACTAGGTGATACATCAAAGGTAATTTTCTGAATTACAACACAACAATCAATCTTAGAAAGATGACTTGAATCTAATAGAACACAACTTTCTAGATAGTCTTGCATAAGTATTTCATAGAGAGGTATGAGATAAACAAAGGCTATTCAGGGAAAGAGATGATTTCACAAACAATAACATATTCACTATAAATAGACACAGACTATGACCTACAAACAAATATCCACTTCTGTAATCAGGCACATGAATGAGACAAAATGACAGGGGACTTCCACAAACTCATCTAAATTAGATCATCCATAGTAGTAAACAATATTGCAGAAAGAAAGAGGGCTCAAGAACTCCCAGTTCATTCCAATACCAATCTCTATATTATATTCTAGTAAGAGAAGTACAAACAAGAAGACCCAGGGACAAAAAGAATGTCATGAAAAGCCTTTGCAATATCTGCAATTCAATGAGATAACTAACACATGAAAAGTTAGGGGAAGAGAAAATGCCACAAAAATCTTACAGTAGTTTGAAAAATCTAAGCTAAAAAGCTCTGAAACTAACTTATATACGCTACTCCTCTAGCATGCAGGCTCAGGAGACAATCCAATTTAGGAATTAGGGTTGCAATATATTTGCAATAGAATAATTAGAAACCCTAATACTGTCAATTCTACTCATAAATGCATCATGAAATATCTGAAATGATATGATATTCCTTTGAATATCTTACTTTTCCATTAATGCAGCTTTAAGAAGTTGGCCCAATCCATCTCTCTATCAAATTCCTGAGAAATTGTGCCACCACTTATGAACTCTGAGAATTAAATTTTCATAATTTTAAATATTTATATGTTTAATGGTCAAAGAAGGAACAAATATTTGTCTCAACGGCTCCAAAAACACCTTATTTCTATTTTAAAACATAGCTGTCAATCTTACCCTTGTCATTACTGTCTTTTTCCTTTAACCTGCATCAGACCAGCCCTTAACCTTGAGTCCTCAATTTGCTTATGTCTCCAGTCGCGAGATGTTTTTATTAACTTTGGGTTCATTATGAGATAGTGTGACCACCACAAGATTGAATGTGCATCAAACGACTATTGCTAAGTCTCCAAATCGTAAGAGAATATTCCATTCTTTCACAAGACGTAGAGACCACCAAGAGATTAGAATCAGATCAATAGCATGATTAAATCATCTACAAACTCTGAGCCTTTACCGTACTCAACTTCCTTGACCATGGTTCATTCAGAGACCTAGTGACTGAGAAGTCTCGTGGTCTCATATCTTTCTACTTAACTGTGGTTTCTTCATGAGACTTGGTGACTGAAAGAAAGATTAACTCGACCATCTTGAACTCAAGCTATATCTGCAGGGTTAGAAATATACTAAGTTATGAGATATCTGGATCTTTTATTAACTCTGAGTCACTTCATGGCATCATGCGACTATCATTGGATCATTACATAAGATCAATGACCAGCGTGAAGTTGGGAGAACTTTTAACTAGCCCCACCATTTCATGGAGACTAAGAGACTGCAAGAAAGAACAATATTCTCCAAGTCTCATAATCTTTGCTGATGTCAACATTTCTTTTGGAGACTTAGCAACAATCGTAGGATGGAGAATATGAGTGATCTGGATCGACAGTGCGTAGGAAGTCTCTTGAGCATTAGAGAATTTTCATTTTCTTTCTGCGAAAAGGAGACAAAGGGTATTATATTTATGTACATGTCTTTAGAGGGAGCTTAAGTCATTTGGAAAGGTAATGACAAAATAGAATAAGCTTGGGAAGTCTATGGTTTTCTATCAAGTTTGCATGAACAAGAGATACCAGAGGGCTGAAAATATAGTAGAGGACACAACCAAGACTAGAACAATTTAAGGTTTTTCTCATAGGCTGGGATCAACCCTTGTAGGAGCCTCATTTCCCCCACCTATAGCTAAAAGTCAAAGAATAGGGAAATTTGGATAACATTTTGGCGATTTCTGCTAGATGTCTGCCTGCTAGAAATTGAGAACCAATGACCTTTGACATCCATTGAGCATAGGGGTCATCATGAGCACAAAAATTGGAATAGGAATAGGATTGAAATTAGGAAGAGGGACAACTGCACATGAGCGCTTCTCGAAAAGCATGAAACTGACCTAGAAAGAAGGAACATAAAATAGGGAAACTTACTCACAAATATTTACAAGGAAGGACAAACCTCAAAGCAAGGCTTCAAATGGAATCCATTCATAGAAATGGGCAAGGGATCTCCTCCAAGAGTTGATAATTGAAATGCATTACACTCCTTACATTCTGTGATGATGAATGGACCTCCCCAAAAGGAATCAAATTAGTATGTCTACCAGGCTTGGCCTTGAATTCATCCCACTTAAGGACTACATCCCCAAATTTGAAATTTCTAGCCCTGGCTCTTTTATCAAAGATTTTCTTTGTTTACATCTGATGGAATTCCACATCTTTCATGGATTTATCTCTATGTTCTTCTAATTCCATAATTTGAGCATACCTAATTTACAAAGGATCTCCTTCTTCAAAAAAGACATATTGAGTAGCTAAGTCCAAAGCTGGTAATTCGGTTGAAATGGACAACTTAGTCTCTCTCCCATACACTAAAATGTATGGAGAATTCCCAATGATATTTTTTGGGTTAATTATGTCTAACCAGAAGGAAAATTTCAATTTGGTGTGCCAATCTCTTTGGTTATCTTGTAGTGTTTTCTTGATTATCCTAATCAAGTTTTTATTAGTTGATTCTGCCAAACCATTTCCCTGAGGGTAATAGTTTGAACTTGTGTTCAAATAAACACCATGTTTGACTGCCCATTCAACCACTCTTAGTCCTATAAATGCTAATGCATTATCTGATATGATTGATTCTAGAGTGCCAAACCTATGAATAATTTCATCATAAATGTTTAGGACAACACTTTCATTTGCTTCTTTTAATGCAACAGCTTCTATCCATCTGGTGAAATAATCAGTTGTAGTGATTATCCACTTATGGCCTACACTAGATGCAGGGTTAATCATGCCAATTAAATATATGCCCCATCTCATAAAAGTTTGTTTTGTTCTGATGGGTTGAAGGGGCAAGGCTGCAAGTTTTTCTTTTCCTGATACCAATTGTTAGTAATAACTGGAAGGGGGGGGGGGGGGAATCAGTGGCCTCAAAAATTTAT
>MU223312.1:991453-1005524 GCA_018584345.1 Thuja plicata | reverse complement strand
TTACTCAAGAAATCAGGATTTAACGGGAAAGGTTGTGGTAAGTATGAACAAGGTATACAAGTACCCCTGGATAATGAAGGTTGCGATTATACTTATGGGTTAGGATTCAATCCTTATAGGCAACCATTGACTTTTCCACTTAATGTTAATCATATTTGTTATGGAATTTTAAATTGGTTAATCTGATTCTCCTTGACATGGATCAAAAGCCTAGTTTGGACATCTTTCTTGAGGATGAAACCCTCGCTAATTTTTTAGGAGCTTATGAAGATCTACCTACATTTCATCGTAAAAGAAGAAAATAGTATTGCCTCAATAGTGAAGCCTATTTTAGAGAACTTGATGAATTGAATATTTCCCCTTTGTCAATAGATTCTCCCATACAAAGTAACTTATTAATAACTGAGACCATTGAGGTTCAAGTAGATGAGAATGATGTGGAAAGAACAATCAAAATTGGGAAGTGTTTGAATCAAGATGAACATGATCAATTGGTTTCTCTCTTGCTTGAATATAAGGATATCTTTGCTTGGACATATTCAGATATGCCAGGTATAGACCCCAAGATCATCACTCATAATATTGTCCTTAAACCCAATGCTAAACCTGTGAAACAAAAGATTTGTAAGATGAATCCCAGCATTGCTTTACTCATAAAAGCTGAAATTGAAAAATTACTAGGTGCCAGATTCATCCACTCTATTGATTATTCTGAATGGATTTCCAATATTGTGGCTATTTCTAAGGGAGGAAATAAAATAAGAATGTGCACTAATTTCTGAGACTTAAACAAAGCATCCCTAAAAGATGACTTTCCACTACCTAATATTAACATGATTGTACATTCCACAACCGGTCATGCATTATTGTCTTTTATGGATGGATTTTCAGGTTATAATCAAATCTTTATTCCTGTTGAGGATCAACTTAAGACCGTATTTATTACAACTTGGGGGACATTCTGTTGGGTCATGATGCCTTTTGGATTAAGAAATGTGGGATCTACTTATCAACGCGCCATGACTCTGATTTTTCATGATTACATTCATAATATTTTGGAAGACTATGTGGATGATATCTTGGCAAAATCTATACAAAGAGAAGATCATGTGTTCATTCTAAGACAAATATTTGATAGAATTAGGAGTTACAACATGAGGTTAAATCCTAAGAAATGTGCTTTTGGAGTTGATTTTGAAAAATTATTAGGATTTATTATCTCTAAACGAGGGATAGAAGTTGATACTGAGAAGATTGATGCTATTGTTAACATGCCTCCTCCTAATAATATTTCTCAATTACATAGTTTACAAGGAAAAATACAATCTATTCGTCGCTTTGTTTCTAACGTAGCTTATAGGACTATTCCTTTTACTTCTTTACTTAGAAAAGATACTACTTTTTCTTGGAACCAGGAATTCAAGAAGTCTTTTGAGAAATTCAAACAATATCTTGCTAATCCACCTATCTTACAGCCTGCTCAATTAAATAAACCCTTTTATTTATATACCTCTGCCACATCTAATGCAGTGAGTGCATTGTTGGCTCAACATGATAGTGACGGAAAGGAAAGAATAGTATACTATATTAGTCAGACTTTGTTGGATTATGAAACATGGTATACTCAACTAGAATGACAATGCTTTGCTTTAGTTTATGCTTTTCAGAAACTCCGGCATTACTTACTCAATGTTGAAGTCAATGTGATTGTTAAATTCGATCCTTTAAAACACCTTTTTTCAAAAACTAATCTCTCTAGTCGATTAGCAAAATGGGTGATGTTTCTCACAGAATTTGATCTCAATTTCATCCTTCAAAAGTCAATTAAAGGACAAGATTTAACAGATTATTTAGCTGAAGCTCCTTGTCCTCATTCTAATACAACTGTTACCTCAGTAGAATTCCCTGATGAGCATATATTTGCAATCAAACAAGATGATACTTGGGAATTATATTTTGATGGTTCTAAGTGCAAGACAGGTTCTGGGGTGGGCATTATATTGATCCCTCCTATGAAGAAACCAATCCCTATGTCATATAAATTAACTTTTCCTTGTACTAACAACATCGCAAAATATGAAGCTCTTATAGCTGGTTTACGGGCAGCTTTATCCCTTCATATTAAAAACTTAGAAATTTATGGGGATTCACAATTGATTATGGAAAAAATGAAAGGGGGTTATCAAACTAAGAGTGATAAGATGACACAATATTGAGATGTGGCTCTGGATATTCTTTCACAATTTTCTTCTTACACAATTCAAACTTTACCTAGGAAATATAATTGACATGTAGACGCTATGGCAAGTGCAGATTCTTTGGTTTGCCTTGAGAACAAGGAAGACTTTCAATTTAATATACACACTCTTAAATTCCCTGAAATTTCTGATAGGGTTACTGTGGATTGTTGTAATTTGCATTTAGATGAATGGTATTCACATATCTTTCATTTTCTGAAAGATAATACTTTTCCAGAATCAGCAACAAAGAACACCCATAATCGTATTAGAAAGCTTGCATCCCGCTATGTCATTTTAGGGGAAACACTTTATAAATGTTCTTACAATGGTTTACTATTAAGATGTCTTAACAAGACCGAAGTACCTGTAGCTTTAGCAGAAGCTCACTCTGGTTCTTGTGGAGGACATTTTGGTGGGAAATCTTTAGTTAATAAACTCTTTAGAATGGGATACTACTGGCAAACAATGGAACAAGATTCCTTTACATTTGTCAAAAAGTGTCCTCAATGTCAAAAACATGGTAACTTAATTCATGCTCCTGCTTGTGAGCTTCGCAATCAAGTTGCTCTGTGGCCTTTTAGCATTTGGGGTTTTGACCTTATTGGAAAAATCTAACCGGCTTCTTCTCAAGGACATACATACATCTCACAGCTACAGATTACTTTACAAAATGGGTAGAAGCTATTCCTCTTTGTTATACTACTGTAGATGTTATTTGTGATTTCATCCTTAACCATATTATAGCACGATTCAGTATCCCTTCAATGATAGTTTCAGATAATGGTACATCTTTTAAGAATAAAGAAGTCACAAAATTCATGGAGAAATATTGTATACAACATAGATTTTCTACTCCCTACTATCCTCAATCTAATGGTCAAGTTGAGGCATCAAATAAAGTTATTGAACAAATATTAAAGAAAATAGTTAACAAACATGCGAAATATTGGCATACCCAACTTACTTATGCCTTGTGGGCTTATCGGACTAGTGTTCGTACGGCCACTGGCACTTCACCTTATAATCTTGTTTATGGGACTGATGCTATCATTCCTTTGGAATTAGAAATACCATCCTTGCGTGTTTCATTTCATGGGATCATTGACAAAGACACTTTCTAGGAACAACGATTACAAGAATTGGAGATGTTAGATGAACAACGAATAAATGCTTTGAAACACATTAAGGCTTATCATAAATCACTCCAGAAACAATATAATCACAAAGTGATTGAACGATCATTCATGGTAGGTGATTTAGTCTTATATGAGAACCAAAGAATGTGAATTCTTTACCCGGTGAAAAAGGAAAATTCAGTCCAAATTGGCTTGGACCCTTTATGGTAATTGAGGATTTTACTTCAGGTGCTTATAAAATTGCTGATATGAATGGCGTTCCTCTTAACAAACCTATTAATATCATGCATCTCAAACATTATTATCCCTAATATCATCATTTCTTTCTTTATGTATGTAAGTGTTCCTTATAGAATAATTATTATTTTTAGAATGCATTTCATCCATATTTTCTTTTCCTCTTTCCTTTTAAGTTTTTTGCATTGATGAAAGTAAAAAGTAGTCAATCATCGGACTAATTGTTCCAAAAACAAAGTTTTCTTCATAAATAAACTTTTTCTAAGTTTGGTACATATGTGGCACAAGTGCCATATCTATCAATCTCTATCACGATGCTCTGAAGGACGGTGACTTCTATCTCTCTTATATCTGTGATGTGAGGCTGAGGATCTCAAAATTCTAGTCTGTGTGTGACTCCTCGATATGCTCATCTCCTGGATCTGCTCCTAATCTCTCTGCATGTCAGCCATCAGTTTCTCTTCTCTCTCCTTGCATAACCTCAACTCTCATTGTACACATAGGAAGATATCTGCATGTCTTTCAGGATCCCTTTGTCCTACAAGGGACTCTCTCTTGCTAGCTGGTAGTCGGTAGGATATACAGGTATCCTTTAGAACCTCAGATACAAAACTCCTCCACTTCGCTATGCTCCCTATAAAATTCAAACATAAAACTTATTAATTTCTTCTTCCAAACAAAATCTTTACTCAAAAATATTCTAAAGTTGTATCATACCTGGATCTCCGGCCTGGGCATCACTAAAGGATCTAGATGGTGGGGGCATGGAGTGACTACTCTCTCCTTGCTCGCTCTTTCTAGGCCTCGGTGGTGGTGTCTCTATGTGCACTCAAGGAGGTCACTATAATCTCAAGGGAGCAACATAGACTGCCTCATCACTGGTCCCTGTACCATAGCCTAGGGGAATATCCTTTGCTCTCTCCTCTGCTCTCTCCTCCTCCATAGGATCTCCCTTGAAGGGAGGCTCCTCCTCATCTCTCTGATCCTCCTCCTCCTCTCCTACTGGTATGTCATCTCCTCGATGGTTCCTCTTTGAAGGACCTAGATCAACTATGGGGTGGTCATCGGGGAAGATAGGATGGGTCCCCTGTAAACTCCAGTATCTGATATACTCTCTACTAACCCTGGCATAGGATATCTCAGTAGCTACCTCTATATCCTCAGTCTCATCTGTATCACTATCCACAATATCAGCTACTATAGGTTGATGTATGGCACTGGGTCTCTGATAGTATCTTGTCAGATATGCATATCGAGGTACTGTCCGAGGGACTCCCTGCATCAAACCAAATTATCTCATCACCCTATCATAGTAATACAACATCACAACATGATTGGTAGGACCTTCTAGTAGCTTATGCTGCTGCGAGTGTCTCAATTGATGTCGGGTATCTGGCCACTCTATCATCTGACAATAAGGTCTCCATATCACATCTATACCTGGTATACGGTCAAAGCATACCCTCCAAAAGAGGATATCTCTATGTTGCCAAATGTCTGCTAGTGGATATGCAAAGGCTCTTAGTGTGCTCACATCTATCATCGCAGGAGTACCCTGTGATCATGTACATGTGTAATTATCAAACATCCAAACCTATAGCAAGGTGCACAATATAAGACTCTCCCACTGATATCTCACCAACTAACTCAGCTCATGATAAAGATGTGCCAACATGCTGCGGCCCCACAAGATAGTGATCCTGTCACTCTCCATCCTGCGTATGAGATGGGTGAATGGTGCTAAAAATATTGTACCCTTTTTGTTGGGCACTACAACCAAAGCAAGTATACATAGCATCACTCTCCATGCCAAAGGTGTCAGACCTGCTAGTATGGCTGCCAATGATATCTGATTTGATCGGGTCCTCATCTGTGGTACCCATCCCAAACAATACTCCATATCTGCAAAAACCTCAGGGGGACCCCGCGGTACTCTCGGTCTGATAGGCTCACCTCAGACCCGAAGTTGTAGGATCTTGTACACATCCTCTAGAGTGATCATGATCTCTCCTAACAGAATATGAAAGGAATAAGTATCCTCATCCCATCTCTCTATCATGGATGATATCATGGACCGATGGAACCTTAGCTATGGTAGGACTACTACCCAGTACAATCCCACATGTCTCAATAACTATATCTCATCTCGCTGTAGCTCGGAGACACTCCCTCTGACAGATAATAGTAACCCTCTGAAGGGATGCTCTCGGAGATGGACTGGATCCTGCAAGCACAAACATGAATCATATCAGTACTTTTGCATCAAACATCTTCTGTACCTACCTAACCTGGTCAAGGTCAACCTTTTTGGGTCAAGGTTGACCTTATTGGGTCAGGGTTGACCTTTTTGGGTCAGGGTCGACCTTAGTGGGTCAGGGTCGACCTACCCTCAAAAAGGACAGAACCTTCCCAGTCAGGGTTGACCTTAATGGGTTAGGGTCAACCTTACTGGGTCAGGGTTGACCTTATTGGGTTAGGGTTGACCTTTCTTGTAAAAACATGAAATTTTCAATCACAAGCACTTAAAATAGGAACTTACCTCAGGCAGTGGTTGTCTGCTCGCCAGGCGCTCCCTCAGCACCTCCATGCGGTTCGCTCAGAATTCCTCTCTCTTCGGCATCCTATCTCCTTCCCCAAACTCTAAAAATGGTAAGAATGAGGTGGTAAGTGTCTCTTTCTCCTATTTATAGACAGTAAATTAGGGTTTTACTAGGGTTTCATTTGAAATTATTTAGGTTAAATTCGAATTTTTCCTTTATATGCATTTACATAGACATCTATTCTTTTCATCATAACTTGAGTTCGGTAGCTCTATTTTCAGTGTCGTCAGAGGCGTTGGAATTGTGATTTAGATACCTAATCTCTTAAATCAGTTTAGGAAGGTTTAGGACCATTATAACTAGTTTAGGAAAGGAATTTTTCAATGAATTACATATTCAGTGTATAGAAATCACCTTATCACCCTTTTTCACCTTCCATAAATTAGTAAGCTGAATCAGGGGGGCATAAGGGGCTCTATATACTTCTAAAGATCATCATAGTAAGACTTAGGTTCTCTTTGGATTTTCATTAACCTTGTGTGCTGTAGGTTGCGGATACTAATAGTTTCTTGCAGATCTTTGCATTAAGGACTTGACTATATCCTTTTTATACTTTATAATGTTTTCTTACTTTAGCTTGCATATTCACATAGCATCATACCTAAGCTAAAGTGGGGGCTAAATGTATCATCTTAAAATGGAAGAACTTCCATTTTGATAGGTTTAGCACCCTTATTTAGTATGTTTGCATATTAGGTTTGCATCTATGCTTGATTATACATGTGTAGGTGAAATTAGGGTTAGGATCTAGTGGATCCTCCTATATTTCCCTCTCTATGACTCTTCTTTCAAGGTAGGAACTATGTACTGGTCCTCCTGAGCTTCATCTTACTCTCTCTGGGCCTCTTGGCCTTCTTAACATTCTGGTATATTCCCTCACCTTCCTAGGTCCCCGGCTGACCTGGGAATCTCTCAGCAACTATCTGGTGACCTACCTGAAACCTCAGGTCAAGGTCGAGGTCGACCCTGACCTAGGTCAGGGTCGAGGTTGACCTTGACCTAGGTCAAGGGTGAGGTTGACATAGACCTCTATCAGGTGTTGATCCCCACTTTCAAATCTGAAACTTATCTTGGTTCGAAACTTAAAATAGGTCCTCGGGTCCAGATGCGGAAGTGTTTTCTCTAATATTTGAATTAATACATCCCCTCCTTGGTTGGTGATTGTGATTGGACCATGATTCAAGGTAGAACTTGGATTAGGATCCCTTGCATTTCCCTAGGAGACCTATGTTGAGATTTCTATATAAACACTCTCTTTTGCCTTCATTTGATCATGAAAGAAAATTGGGAGATGACATGATGAAATGATGGTGCAAACAAGCAAGAGGATGATATAGAAGGACAAGCTAGGTGGACATATCATCATCTTCTATTAAGCATTTTGGAGGATAATCTATGGTGGATCTTCATTGAAGCAAGAAGGCTCTCTCTTTAGATCTACTATTCTCAACATTCAAGCATTCAAAGGACATTATCATCGGGTAGCAATTATGGATTGTGAGTTGATAGAAATATTTTAGCCTTGGGGGCTTGGTATGCTTTCTTTATCATATTCAAATCTATGCATTTCTTTCTCATTTCCATGTTATGTTGGGATTGTTAATCTAGAAGATTAGATCTTGATATTGCATGTTTAAAAGCTTGATATTGAATTATTAAAAGCTCTTTTCAAAATATCAATACACACACATTACATTCTATATTCGGCTATTTGTGGAGGTGGAGATCACCAAAATGGGGGTTTGACTAAGGAAAAACCCTATATAGCCACCCCAAAATCTCTCTTTTTAGATATTTGTAGGTGTTGTTTTTTAGAGTTACAGGTGCAGGACAGCAGATCTGAGACCAAATTTGGATACCCTTTTCAGCAAACTTCTGAGATCCACAAACAGATTTTCTATCGACACTGTGCAGGTTAGGGTCGACATTATTGGGTTATGGGTGACATTTGTGGGTCAAGGTTGACCTTTTTCATAAGATGACATCGAGACAAAAAACAATTTCTGGGTTTTGTTCGTCTCTGTGTTCTGATTTGGGATCAACTATCAGATTTTCTAGAAACTCAATATAGACATCAGAAAATGAGTTTTTCTAGATCTATTATGTTATGAGGTAGGTATCTATCCCACTATTTTTTACATATTCCTTTCAATCATTTTTATCATAATAATAAGTGTAAGAAACTAAATTTTGCCTTAGGATTTCTCTCTCATCTCATTATGCAAAATCCTATTTAAAGCAATCCTTTATGAAGACCAATTTTTATACATTATAGGACTTAATAATGTGAGATGTATTTGATTGGTGGTTAGTGATTAAAGGATAAATTTTTGAGGCCACTGATTCACCCCCCCTCTTAGTTATTACTAAAAATTGGTACTTTCATGAATCAACCTTTTTGGCACTCCTTGGGATGTACCTCAATATATAGAAGATGGTTAAGTCCCGCTCTGTTAAGAGACTTGATGCTTCAATGGTTAAACTAAAACACTATGACTTATTTCTAATACAACTTGAATTGTAGATTTTTAGATCTATTTAAGTACATTACCTCTCTGATCAATGTATCAATTCAATTCTTTGTGCTCCACACTTTCTGCTATGTGATGCTGTGCTTCACTGTTCGTCGATGTCTGCAAAATTCTTTAGCCCTCCTTCAACTTGATTGATCAAGACTGTATGAAGTTATCCTTCATTAGTTTCTCTTCAACATCCTCTTTCTATTCACTCCCCTTCCTATGTATGTGATTGCGGAAATGAATTATTCTTGTCTCTTATATAGATATTAAATTTGTGAGGCCGCCAATTCACCCCCCCTCTCAGTTATTACTAACTGATTGAATGTTTGATAATGTTAAGTTGAAGATGATTCAAGACATTAAATCAGTTAATAGTTTGTATTGTCATTGATGTCAACTTGATATCATCTATACGGTCATGTACATAATGCCAAAGACTTTAGAGAATAAATGAAACATAGATTATTCTTTCAGTAATACATAAAAGTCAAGTATTCACTAAGTGATAGACAATAGTGACAGAATGCACACCATTGGTAAAGGCAAAGAACAAAAGTCATAGTGATACCCGAAAAGTAGAAGATAGTGTTTTTCGATGAAGAAAAATCACAGGACGCCTAATGAGCTGAAGACAGAGTTGCCCGATGAAGCAAAATCCAATGATGCTCGGTGGACAAAGATCCCGAAGCTGACTAGACACTGACGAAACTAGCAGTTATCATCGACGACTAACTATAGAGTTGACCGACAGAATAGAGAGTTTAGAAAATGACAAAATATCTACCTGGCAGAGCTTAAGGATAGACTTAACTAGTTTTTTTATTTGTTTTATTTGACTAGAGTTAATTAATTGATTTAAAGAAGATTTGTACAGTTGGCAAGAAGATAACTATGAGATAAATCATGAGTTAAAGTTGTAAATCAGATTGTCTGGATTGTTTTTCACACCAAGAATTAAGAATCAAGAATCAAGAAACAGGGAATATCATGTCTATATAAGAGACAAGCATAATTCATTTCCGCAATCAGATACATGGGAAGGGGAGTGAATAGAAAGAGGATGATGAAGAGAAACCGATGAAGGATTTCATACAGTCCTAATCAATCAAGCTGAAGGAGAGCTAAAGAATTCTGCAGACACCGATGAACAATGAAGCATAGCATCACAAAGGTGAAAGTGTGGAGCACAAAGAATTGAATTGATACATTGATCAGAGAGGTAATGTACTTAAATAGATCTAAAAATCTGCAATTCAAGTTGCATTAGAAATAGGTCATAGTGTTTTAGTTTAACCATTGAAGCATCAAGTCTCTTAACAGAGGACTTAACCGTCTTCTATATATTGAAGTACATCCCAAGGAGTGCCAAAAAGGTTGATTCATGAAAGTAGCATTGAAGTTGCATAAATCCTATTGATAGCCTAAGAAGAAGTTTGATTCAAGGATGGTAGCAAGATTTGCCTAAAGCTTATTGACAGTCTAAGAAGGAGGCTGATTCAAGTATGGTATAAAATAGATACCCGATAATAAGTGACAACCTCTATGTATAAAATCCTCTAACAAGGTCACACCTAATAGTGTGTTTGTAACCTTTAACATGGTGGGCTCCTAACAGGGCTCACTTCAAAAGAGTGAAAATTTAGGGTACCGGTCCCAATGGTTTTTCCCTTAATAGGGTTTCCATGTTAAAATCCATGTGTTATGTGTGTATGGTTTATTACTTTACTATTTTACATTTCGCATATGCATTTCTAGATTGATTGGTATACTCTGCATATTTACTGAGTATTGATAAATAGTTTTACTGCTCATCGGTAATCAAGGAGAATAAGGACGGACAAGGTAAACTGACAGACAGTTAATTATTATAAGTATTTCATGGCATGCATCTTGTAGGGACTTAATAATGTGAGATGTATTTGATTGGTGGTTAGTGATTAAAGGATAAATTTTTGAGGCCACTGATTCACCCCCCCTCTCAGTTATGACTAACAATTGGTATCAGAGCTTGTGTGCTTAGAAGGAAGGTTTCAAGACCTAAGTAAAGATCACAAGATGAATAGACGAGATGAGCCCAAGTTGAACAAAGACAACTTTGCTTCATGGCAAAGCAGGATAATACTCCACTTATCAGATATTGGTAATGATGTTACTCAATACTTAGATACTGAATATGTGCTTCCTACATGACCATTGATAGTAGATCAATTGAGAGAGAGGCATGAGCATAACTGCATGGTTATAGAGATTTCTTCTTCACTCTTTGGTGCTGAATTTGAAGATGTCAAGGACTGCAAAACTGTAAAGAAAATGTGGGATAAAATGAAGCTTGTACATGGAGGTGATACAAATGTTCTGAGAGCCAAGGCAGAAAGACTTAGAGGAAATTTTTATGATCTCATAATGAAAGAAGGAGAAAACATCACATAGTACAACACAAGAATAAAAGTAGTCAATGCTATACAAGGTGTTGGAGGTACACTTGAAGAGGAAATAGTGGTAAGTAAAATCTTAAGAACCTTATTGCATGTATATGCTATTAGAGTTTATGCTATTCAAGAAATGAGAGCAATAGAAAATAATACAGTTACTCTTTATAGCTTAATTGGTAGATTGATTTCATTTGAGATGAATAAATTTGACAATAGTGTCTTACCAAGTTTAGAGTCTGCATTTAAGTCTTCTATGAAAATAAGAAAATCCAATCATATATACTCATCTAGAAGGGACAGTGAAAGTGAAAGTGAAGAAGAAGATCTAGATGAAATAGAAGCACTCATGGAAAGGAGAATGCAAAGAGGCAAAAGTAAATACAAAGGCAAGTTACCACTTGTATGCTTTAATTATAAAGAGATTGGACACTTTGCTGCAAGATGTCCTAGCAGAAGAAAAGATGACAGAAGTAATAACAGATATTTTGAGAAGAAATATGACAGAGGTGATAACAAAGATTACAGAGGTTACCAACAATTAGAAAGAAAGGATACCTGAGACTACAAGAATAAAGGCAAGAAGGCTAGCTACCTAGCTTCTTGCAAAGATGAAGATACGTACACCAAACCTGATGATGACATCAAGATGGTATTTGTAGCTGTGAAGGATGATTCAGATGAAGATGAAAGGTATGAAGAAAATGCACTCATATCTAAGGTTAGTAAGAATGATATCTAGATTATAGATAGTGGCTGCACTCACCATATGACTGGTGACAAAAAAAAGTTTAACACTTTTGAATATTATAATGGTGATACAGTAAGAATGGGAAATGATACACCTTGTCCAGTTGAAGGTAAAGGAATAATAATGCTGAATAACTTGATTAAATGTGAAAATAATTATTGGGTAAAATGATTGAATTATAATCTGTTGAGTGTTTCTCAGCTGAATAATTTAGGTCATAGAGTAGCATTTGAAAACAAGAAGGCAAAGATCTTCAATGAATCGGGAAAACTGATTGGTACCAGTGAACATACTAAAGGTAACTTATTCTATCTAAATGATACTAACACCACTTGCTTAATGAATAGAAAAAAATACATATGTTTGTGGCACAAAAGATTGTGTCATGTGAATTTTGACAACATGATGAAGATAAGAAGAAGAAGAAGTGTAAGAGGCTTACCGACGATAACAAAGCCAGACAACATCATGTGCAAAAATTGTCAAAAAGGTAAAATGAAAAAGTCTAGTTTCAAAAGTAAAACCCATGCATCTGATGATATTCTAGAATTAGTCCATACTGATTTATGTGGACCTATGAGGACAAATATTTATTATGGAGATAGATATTTTATTCTCTTTGTTGATGATTACTCTAGAATGATGTCAGTCATGTTTCTAAAAGAAAAATCTGAAGCATTCAAGATGTTTAAATGATATAAGGCTATGGTAGAAAAACAAAGTGGTAAGGATCTAAAATGTTTGAGATCAGATAGAGAAGAATTTATATCAGATGAATTCACTAATTTATGTAATGAGCATGGTATAAAAAGATAGGTTTTTGCACCAAGAACACCACAGCAAAATGGGATTGCTGAGAGAAGGAACAAATCAATAGTTGATTGTGCAAGAACACTAATAATAGAAAAGGACATCACCCAAATCTTATGGAGGGAATCTGTTAGCACTGCTATTTATACACTTAACATAGTACAATTAAAGGACACAAAGAAAACACCTTATGAGCTATGGTATGGTAAAGCACCCAATGTAAGTTACTTCAAGATCTTTGGTAGTCAATGTTATGTCTTAAAGGATGATAGAAATGGAAAGCTTGATGCCAAAAGTGATGAAGGTATTTTTTTGGGGTATTCTACCAAGAGAAAATCTTTTAAATGTCTAATCAAGGCTTTTAACAAAATAGTTAAAATTGCAAATGTGAAGATTGATGAATTTGTAGAAAAGAATGAGCTAGAAATCACAAAAGAACCAGAAGAATATAACAAGTTTGTATATTGTGAAGAACCCATAACTCTACCCAAGCAACAATGCTTAATTCTAGAATAACATAATGTTGCAACCGACGGTCAGAATGTTGTTACCAACAGTCAAGATAATGATCAAGATAATGTGCAAGGTAATGAAGATCAAGTTGATACACAAAGAGCTATACCTGTACTTGCAAGATATGTAAGAAGGAAACATCCAGAGGACCAAATCATAGGAGATAAGAAAGCTGGTACAAGAACAAGAAGTAAGTCTTTAAACTCAAATTGCTTAATTTAAGAGTTTGAGCCAAAATCTATCAATGTTGCACTAGATAATGAAGAATGGATAAGTGCTATGAATGATGAGATTGAGCAGATTGAGAAGAAAAAAATATGGTCACTTGTGCCAATATTAGATGACAAGAATGCCATTGGTACAAAATGGATATTCAAGAACAAGATGAACAAGAATGGAGAAGTCACAAGGAAAAAAGAAAGACTAGTATGCAAGGGGTATGCACAAGAGGAAGGTATAGACTGTGGATAAACCTTTGCACCCATTGCTAGGCTAGAAGGAGTAAGAATAATACTTTCTTACACTGCATACAAAGGATTCAAAGTATATCAAATGGATGTCAAGTCAACATTCCTAAATGGAATACTTGAATAAGAGGTATACATTGAACAACCAGAAGGGTTTGTAGATCCAGACAAGAGGAACATGGTATGTAGACTTCACAAACCCTTGTATGGATTAAAACAAGATCCCAGAGCCTGGTATGAATGACTTAATTCCTATCTAATAAGTATTGGATTCATAAGGACTAGTGAAAACAGTAATCTTTATTTGAAAGAAGATACTAATGCTAACACTTTGATTGCTGAAATATTTGTTGATGACATCATATTTGG